>CAUYSK010045679.1:0-15107 GCA_963575035.1 Avahi laniger | reverse complement strand
GGTTGAGATGGGAGAATCTCTTGAGGCCAGGAGATTGAGACCAGCCTGGGCAATGTAATGAGCCCCCATCTCTACAAAAAATTTTTGTAAAAATTAGCCAGGTTGGGAGGCTGAGGCAGTAGGATTGCTTGAGCCCAGGAGTTTGAGGTTGCTGTGAGCTGACGCCACGGCACTCTAGCTGGGGCAACAGAGTGACATTCTGTCTCAAAAAAAAAATAAAAAAAAATTAGCCAGGCATGGTGGCATGTGCCTGTAAGTCCCAGCTACTCAGGAAGCTAAGGTGGGATGATCACTTGAGCCTAGGAATTTGGGGTCACAATGAGCTATGATCAGGCCATGGGGCTCCAGCCTGGGTGATGGAGTAAGACCTTGTCTCAAAAAAAAAAAAACAAAAAACAAACTATGGACAAAGCATAGGAGAGCACCCTGTTCACAGGAAAGGACACATAAATAGATTTTCATCATTCTAAGAGGCTCAACCTCAGGCATAAAAGAAATGCAAATTAAAAGTAGCAACTGTGTTTCTTTAAACAACACACACCTACTATGCGAACTGGCTACTCCACTCCGAGACACTTAGCCAAGAAGAGAAAGCATTATGACCACACAGACCTGCCCATGAATAGTCACCGAAGCTTTGTTTGTAACAGCTCGAAACTGAAAAAAACACAAAAGTCCACTGATAGATGAACAAACAATTTGTGCTACGTCCACACAACGGACTACTACTCAGCAATAAAGAAGAACTGGTGCTCACAGCAACATGATGAGCCTCACAACAGTTCTGAGTGAAAGACACCAGGAAAAAAAATACATTCTGTATGACCCATTTACATAAAATTCTAGAAAACTAATCTATAGTGACAGACAGCAGATCGGCGGTTGCCTGGGGAGGTACGAAAGGAAGGATTCCACGGAGGAAATCTTTGGGGATAACACATGTTCACTACCCTGATTGCGGTGATAGTTTCACGGGTATAAACACATGTCAAAATTGATTAGATTCTATACTTCAAATATGCACAGTTCATTGTATGTCGATTATACTCCAATAAGATAATTTTTTACAAACTACCACGAGATATCCTGTTCATCTACCCCGTTGATAAATATAAAACATGTGACAAAACAAGATTTTGGGTAACTGTAGGGAAATTAGCACGTACATCCACTATCATGGGGGCAGAAATTAGCGCAAGCTTTAAGGAAAAAATCTAGCAACTGCTACAACATAAAGTGCACTTACTTTTGACCCACTTCTAGAAGACATACCACTTTTAGAAATTTACCTGGATTAATTTTTTATTGCTGCCATAACACATTACCAGAATATATAAGTGTTGCTTTAAGCTGCTATATTTAAATATAGCAGCTTAAAGCAACATTATGTTACAGTTCCATAGGTCAGAAGTCAAGGTACAGCCGGCTGAGCACCTTGCTTGGAGTCTGGCAAAGCCAAGATTAACCCTTGGCAGGGCTCTGGGAATGAATGCTCTTCCAAGCTCCTTGAGGCTGTTGGCTGAATTCCATTCCTCATGGCTGTAGGACTGAGGTCCTTGGTCGGTGCTCCTAGAAGCTGCCTGCGTTCCTTCTCATTATTTCCATGTGCCTACTCCAGCAACGAGGTGTTGAGTCCCTCTCATGTCTTGAATACCTCCTCCTCTCTCTTCTTTCTGCCTCCAAGCAGACCAGAGAAAGGTCTCTGCTTTTGAGATGAATTGGGTGTGTTCATTTCCTGGGGCTGCTGTAGTGAGTTAGCACAAACGCAGTGACTCACAACAACACAAACTCATTCTCGTAGAGTTCTGGAGGTCAGAAGTCCAACACAGGTATCACTGGGCTAAAGTCAAGGTGTTTGGCAGGGCTGGTTCCTTCTGCAGGGTCTGAGGAGAGAATGTGTTTCCCTGCCCTTCCCAGATTCTAGAGGCTTCCCACACTCATGGGCTTGTGGCTCCTTCCCCTATCTTAAAGTGACCACTCCATGGTCATCATGTCATCTTCTCCTCTGACCCTCCTGCATCCCTCTTTTAGGGACCTTTGTGCTCACAGGAGACTCACCCGGACGATTCGGGATCATCTCCCCTTCTCAAGGTCCTTGAGAAATCACATCTGCAAAGGCCCTTTTGGCCGTGGATCTCTTTGGGGGCCCTTCTGCCTATCGCATTATCCCATAATAATACTTGTGCATGCACAAAACAATTTGGCCACAAGATCATCCACCACATCACTGCCTGTGACAGCCGCCTCTGCACCCTTCAGTACGAGGACATCCTCGTGGTGGAGCCGCGTGCAGTTGAAGGAAAAAAATAAAAATGTCAGCTCCACAATCCGTTGTTAAACGAAAAAAGTGAGATGCAGGGCATTGCATGTTTTATGCTACCGTTTTATGTTAAAAGACAGAAGAGAAAATCCATGTATTTTCCTTGTGAATGTATAGAACTCTCTGGAAGGATCCCCCAGAACTGGTAACAAGGGTTTGTCTGGGGGAAAAACTGGGTGAAGGGCCAGAGGTGTGAGGAAGAGTCCGTTTTCATGGTACCATTTGAATTTCCTCCTACGGTACATGATGCTTATTCAGAAATAAATTGTTTTTAAGTAAAAAAGCCAAGAAGCCTGGGTGAAATATTGGCAGCTAGTGGAGGAGGAGGACATGGGGCTGTCAGGGAAAAGGAGGAAACCGCGTGTGGATGTTTTGAAGCTGAAAGGGGGAAGACAGAGAGCTCCACCTTCGGAGTGTGTGAAACTCTTGAAAACAGGCAGTATAACATTTTCCAGAGCAAAGCCCACCTTCCCTCTTGTATCCCTCCCTCAAGACACCTTCACGCTGTGGCCACAAGGAAGAGGCACGTTTTTGTTGTCCCAGAAATTCTGCTTCAAGAAATCAACCTTGCAGGTATTTGCACACAGGGAGGTACTCAAATGACATTGTTAAACCAATAGGAGACCTATTAGGAACCAACACATATATGCGAGCAGGGGACTGGAAATCAAAGTGATACGAACTCGGTGGCACCATCAAAGATCACGTACTCATCCTCGCGTTGCTTTTAAGCAGAATATTCTGGGGACAAAGTTAAAATTCTCATCGCTCTCGTGCAGGGTACTGGGAGGTCTCCCATGAGCGATGCTTTCCTTGAATCACTCATTTTCCTTCAGGCAAAAGAAGAACCGGGAAGAGATCGCAGGCCCTTTGAATCATCCTTCAAGCTACCTCAGGGCCTCTTCCCCCGGATTAAGGCTGCAGCCACCCGGACCACACGCCATGAAGGGCCAGGGACCCCTCACACAAGCTGGGCTCCACGGAGCTCCGAGAGCCCGAGGGACCGACAGAGCAGCTTGGATTTCAGGGCAATGGGAGAGCCCAGATTTGCCTACCTGCTCCCCGCTGCCCATGGCTGTCACCGTCTGAGGCTCAAAAAGTAGAAGGGACACACCCAGCATGGGGCCTCCCAGGCCCGTGTCCCAGCCTCACACCCACTAGTGAAACACCTGTTAGCGGCAGGTGGTCCACCTGGGCCCCTGCCGTCTGAGTCTGAGTCTCACTCAGCCAGCATCTGGGAGGGGAATTATCTGTCAACCCTTCGCCATTTTCTCTTAACCGGACCTCCAGCGCTCACCACCTCCTGAGCCTGGTTCTCTCCCTCCGCCCCCAACGCCAGTGGAGGCCTCGAGGGCCAGTCTTCATCCGGCACTAATGCAGTAACAGCCAGGCCCTTGGACGTCCTGCCTGGTAAGAAAGTCAGTGTCTTTACCTGGGGCTTGGGCCAAGCCAGCCAGTCTGTGCTCACAGTGGTCCATGCCGTAGCGGTGTGATCTCTGGAAGGCCCGGAGGCAAAGGCCAGCTATGCAGGCAATTGGCCACGACCGATTGCCAAGAAAAACCCTGGACACCAAGGCTCTGGCAAGCTTCCATGGCTGACAGCATCCGTACATGTTGCCACACACCGCTGCGGGTGAAGCAAGTGCCGTCCACACGGCCCACTGGGACAGGATAACCGAAAGCTCGTGCCTGGTTTCCCTCGGACTCTGCTCTACGTGTCTTCTCCTTTTGCTGATTTTACTTTAGCTTTCCCTGTAATAAACCATAACCATGAGTAGAGTGGCTCTTCCTAGTTCTGTGAGTCCTTCCAGAGGGTGGTCTTGGGGACCTCCCCAAACAGCCAGCGCCTACTGTGTGCCAGGCACTGTTCTAGGCATGAGAGACACAGCACTGAGAGGCAAGACAGACAAAACCCCTGGCCTCGTGGAGCCAACTTTCCGGCACAGGGAGACAGAGGAGAAACGAGACAGATAAGTTTATTTTTCAAGGGCAGAATTATGGGCAGCCTGGGACACAGGGCTGGCACCTCTGAGCAAGTCTCAGGACCAGGCAGCTTCGACGCGCTGGAGCAGAACGAGCCAAGCAGGCGAGACTCAGTTTTACGAGAACCGGCTACCTGTGTTCACTTCCCACCGTCTGCTGCCAGGGGTGGGCGTCCGCAGCAGCACACCCGGGTCAGCGTGAGGACGGCGCTGGTGGCCACCCTGGCAAGTCACTTGAAAGCCCCCCACCCCTTCCTTCCACCAGTGGGCCAGGGGGGCTGCCTCCCTCCCGGAAAACAAGGAAAACGCATAGTTTGTGAGTGTCAAGAGAAAAAAGTTCAAGCGCAAAAGGGATAGGAAAGGTTGGGTCTGGGTGGGTTGACATTTTAGCTGAGTCCCAGCTTAGAACTTGGGACCAGTAACTTAACCTCTGAGAATTTCAGTTTCTTCATCTGTCAAATAGAGAGGGGACCCTTACCTTATAGAATCATCGTGAAAGTAAACGACAGAACACGCCCTGCCCATGGCAGGCACCGATGTGACACTCACGGTCGCTCTGTGACAGGGTGCAGGGTGACCTGTAATGACCGGTCACTGTGCTCCCAGCATCTGCAAACCTGCTCACCGCCCGCTAGTTTCCCTTGACTACTTACAGGTCAGCACCATTTCGTAATCAGAGACCTAACGCCCAGGAGCCCTGCTGAGCCGTAGGCGTCGCAGGAGCCCATTAAAGCACCACGCCAGACACGGGAGAGTGAGCCCCAAACCGCTCACCCGACGGTACAGCAAGAGGCTAACACCAGAGAAAGCGCCGACCACCTCTTCCAGCGTCCCCGGGGAACTGGGCAGGTAGATGAAGGTCAGGTGCACCATCCGGATGTGGGGTCCTGAGCAAAAGGCTTCTGGCAGTTTTACCGACTGGGGGTGGCAGAGGGCTAGAAGTGGAAAGGTACCGGGTCCTGAGTCAGAGCTGGGGGAGTAACTTCCGGGTTCTCCTCCTTCCCACGGAAAGGCCTCAGCAGAGGCACCTGAAGGAGACCCTGCCCGAGGCTTCAGAGGTGGAGGCTCAGGAACGAAGGCGGCAGGGCTGGAAATGCAGGTGTCCGGATGCAGATATGAGAGCAGAGCCCCAGGGCCCGAGACCCGGGCTGCAGGGCGGCCATGCCCCAGTGCAGTGCAGGGAGGGCAGCCCCGGAGCCCGCCGGGTAAATCCGTTGCAATCGCCTGTGATCAGGCCTGACGGAAATCACATGTGGGCTTTTAACCAGGGGCAGACTCCTCAGCTGGTCGAGGCAGGGCATCACTCTCACCTGGCCCCAGGAGCGGCGTCCACACATCGCACGTGCCCGGGACAGTCCCGATTCTGTCCTGGCAAACTCATTAACAGCCACCTTTTCATCTTCTACACTTCCTACCCAGGCTCACCAAAATGATCATTTTTAAAAGGATATGGAAGAAAACTGTTTAAATCATTTTACTGACAAATGGCACGAAGCTTTTTTTTTTTTTTGCACAGCCAATACGACGAGCAGCAGTTACAGAATCGTGAACTTTTTCAAGATAAAGTGACCATCAATGGATGAAAGGAAAAACAAAATGTGGGGTGTCCGTGCGATGGCACACTACCTGGTCATAACGTGGCTTTCACGGCACAACACGGATGCACCTTGAAAACATTCTGGAAAGTGAAAGAAGCCACGTTCTATGACTCTGTTTACATGAAATGTCCGGAATGGGCGAACCTATAGACACAGAAAATACGCCAGTGGTTGGCAGGACGGGGTCGGGAGGGGACAACCATGGGTACGGGGTTGCTTTCTGAGATGTGGAAATGTTCTAAAATTGATAGTGGTGGCAGCTGCACAACGCTGTGAATATATTAATACTAAAAACTATGAATTGTACACTTTACATGGGTGAACTGTGTGGCATGTCAATGACATGGCGATAAAGCTATTATAAAAACCCAGAAAGTGCTTCCCTAGAAGCCTCTGTGAGCGGCCGTGGACAGAAGAGCGTCTACAGTGGATCCGAATGCCTCTTCCTGCATTAAGAGGCCAGCCTCTGCCAGCACCTGTCCCCCGTTTCTTAGCTCCTCGGAGACCCACGAGCCTCCTCACCTGGGCCTCAGCTCTGTAATCTACCCGGCTTCCACGTGGCCCAGCAGAAACACACCTGCCCGGCATTCGCTCACCCCGGCTGCTGGGGCTCCCAGGTAACGACCCTCAGGTGAGGCTGTAACACGTTCGTTCCTGCTCCCAGGAGTATCTACACGCAAGATTACCTTATCATAATGTGCAAAGCGATCCCGAAATGAAGTTCTTGTCTAGCTTCCCCGAGAGCATGCAGCCCGTCTCTCCTACCTGCTGCCGTGTCCGGGGAACATGTCACACACCCAGTAGCACCTACCGCAGGAACCTCGGCGCTGTGGACGCTCACATCGATGATGGAGCCCTGCACACTAACTCCAACCACTAGACCAGGCGGGGGGCCTGGGGGGGCATGCCAGAGCCGCCGGCTGATCAGGGACATCTTAGCACTTCCGTGAACCTCTTCCTCCATAAAAACATATTAAAAAGTGTATTTTATGACTGTGTTGGTATTAATATAATATAAAGAGAAATATGATCCAGGCTGGATTTATTAATATTATAGTCAGGCTTTTTCTCTTCTGATTAAAAAAATAATAATATTAAAGCTCTTCCTTGAGCCCCAGGCATGGCAGTTTTGGGGGGACAGGCCAATTGGCCTGGGGTGCGGCCTGAGCAGGAAGGTCTTAACTGCTCCCCAGGGGATGGCCCTGGCCCTGTGGTGGAGGTGTCACTGAGAGCCTTTCCCAACTCGATCCACCCACCTGTAGCCTAACATGTAATTGACAAGGTCAGAAAGGCCGGGTATGATCCACTCCACCCTGTAGGACAATGGAAGGAATAGTCCTTCCTGCCCTTTAGTCCCTGAGATCAGTGAGGTGACAATCATTTATCTTCCCACAGCAGGGGCCCGAAGTCCTTGGAGGGCTCCCAAGCTGGGGACTGAAGGCTTTCAGGAGAAGACAGCTCCGGAGAGCTCTGATCCTTCTTCTTCCTCTGCACCCACCTGGGGACACACACAGGGACACAGACACACACACATACAAACACATAGAGCCAGACACAGACAGCTACAGAGACACCCGAGCCCACCTCACACGCACAACACAGACACCCAGACACACCCACACTCACCTGCACCATCTGGTCACTGGTAAAGGCCCGAACTGACTTAAGACTTTAAGACACAGGGCAGGCTAGACACAAAACGAGGAGGAAGACATTTAGTTGTAATAGAAAAACAACCAAGCCGGGAAAGATAAACCCACACGACTACAAAGATAGGCCCTCCGTGAAAATGTGGGGAAGTGTCCTGCAGGTACATTTGTGTCACTGCAGCAGATTGGATGCCGCTGCCATGCACATGGCGTGTTGCTGTGACCAGATGTCCCGCCGGGCTCTCGGGAGCTCACTGCTGTGCTGTTTCTGGGGCTCAGGTTCGAACTCTGCAGAAGGCTGAGACCCCAGCCCGTGCGACCTCTCCACGAGGCATATGATGGTCGTTTTTTTCCTACCACTTTACTTTCAGATAAAAACGAGAAATGCAAATTATACTTAGAAAACTACTCTACAAGCTGTTTGCATTCTTACCATAAACCCTCTTCCCTACTCTCTCTAGAATTCCCTGCAAACAAATCAACAGAAACGTCCACCCTTAATGTTGAAAATGATTGTCAAATGTTTACCACTTTCTCTTTTTCCAAAATGTGTCTACTGGGAATGAAGTCTGCTCTGCCCAGAGGAACCCAGGTCTGAGAGGGGGATCTCCACCCCGGTGGGCAAACACCTGGGAGACCCTCTGGGCAGGTCTGACATTTTCTCCTGGCCATGGGCAGGCACATGGAGCCGCGTCCCACTGGAATCCACCTACTTCCTGAAGCAGAGCCTCCCTTCCTGTTTATCAATAGGACGTCAGGACACAGCGAGCCAAGGATGTCTCCACGGGCTGCCGCTCTTCGGAAGAATATGGAAGAAACCCAGCGATTCCACCCGGAGAGGGAGAACCAGCAAGTTACACGACACAACGATGACACACAACAGCAACAAACTTCACGGAGGCACCTTCAGACGTGTCTGGCTTTGAGCCTGATGCCACCCCTGACGGAGAAACGTCAGAGTGACATACTGTAGTGGAGGACGTGCCCCTCACTACGGTACCCCGTTTTCCTGCACTCCCCCCCACTTTGTAATGTTCGGTTTTCCCATGTGATGTCCCCTCTCCCCCCTCATCATCAGTTCCACAAGGGAGGGGGCAGCGTCTGCCCCTTCACTGCCGTATCCTAAGCCAGGCACATGGGCGAACACCTAAGATCACCGAGGACTCCGAGAACGTGCCCGAGTCCACCGCACCTTCTCAGGGGGTGCGCGAGATGCTGAGACGCGGCATCCACCCGTCCGCATCTCTCAGGCTCTGAGCAGGCCCAGAGGGAGCGAACGGGGCTCGGGTCGGCCGAGGAGCTGAGGTTCGGGTCTTCCTGCTGCCAGATCCCACTCTGCTGCCCCAGTGGCTCTCGCTTCGGAAGATGGCAAAGTTCCCGGTGCCAGGGTGGTTGCACGTGGGTAGCCCCTAATTGTTGCAATTAGGACACGTTGCTTCAGGAAGCTGCCAGGCAGTTCCTCATACAGCTAAACAGAACCATGCTGCAATGCAGCAATTCTAGCCCTAGGTATGTCCCCGAGGGAACCGAAAACACGTCCGCACCACCGCCTGTGAACCAATGTTCGCAGTAGCATTAATCACAACAGCCAGAGGCAGAAATAACCCAAATGTCCGCCGAAGGATGAACAGAGACACGAACTGCGCCCTGACCATATAATGCGATATCATTCAGCCACAAAAAGGGACAAAGTACAGATACACGTCACGACGCGGGTGAACCTCACTTATGCTGAGCGAAAGAGCCCGGACAGAAAGACCACACACTGTGCGACTCCGTTAATATGAAATGCCCAGTAGAGGCAAGTCTGGAGAGACAGAGAACAGGTTGGGGATAGTCAGGGGTGGGGGAGGAAAGGCGGGAATGGGGAGAGACTGCTAAGGGGTGTGGGGTTTTATTTTGGGCTGATGAAAATGTTTTGGAACTAGGTAGGAGTGATGGTTACAAAACATTGCAAATGTACTAAAAGCCACTGAATTATATACTTTAATATTGGTGAATTTTAGATAGGAAGAGAAGAAGAGAGAAAGGAAGGGAGGCAAGAGGGAGAGAGGAAGAGAGGAAGAAGCCACTGGAAGTGTTGGCAGGGCAGTGCTAAGCCCACTGTTCCCTCTTCCCGGACAGGGTTGTGTTTCCTGCCCCGACGATACAATGCCTCGAATACAGCAGGAGTCAATCAAAGATAAACAATGTGAAATCCACAGATATATCAACCAGAGGCTTCCAAATCTTACCCCGACACATACTTTGCACTGTGACCCCCCTCAACACATACACATCTGCATATCTGAAAGTTTCATGAACAACACTCAGCTCTGTCACCGGTGATACATCGTGACTTTGGACACATCCGCTCAATTGATTTTTGCCCGTTTGGGCAACTGCAGACAAGGTCACTTATCAGACAGGGCAGGACTAAGAGCTCTGAGAGTGCGTCAATGTGCACGCACACACATCCAGATAACGGGATATGACCTGGCACTGGAGAGACTCACGCTCTCCAGCCACGAAAAGCCCTGGAGGAACCTTAAATGCATATCACTAAGCAAAGAAGCCAGTCTGAAAGGCTACATAATGTGGGCTTCCAACTGTACAACATTCTGGAAAAGGCAAAACCGTGGAGAGTAAAAAGGCAAGTGGTTGCCAGGGGCTGGAGGGAGGGACAGGCAGAGCTCGGGGTTTTAGGGTGGTGAAAGCATTCTGTCTGATACCATAATGGTGGCTACATGGCATGCGCCCTTGTCCAAACCCACAGAATGTGCAACCCACAGAGTGAACCCTAACATAAACCATGGGCTTTGGGTTACAATGTGTCAATGTAGGTGCATGCATTGTAATAAATGTGCAAGTCTGGTGGGGGATGTTGATAGTGGAGGAGGCTCTGCATGCATGAGGCAGGGGGTACATAGGAAATAATCTATTTAAAAGAGAAAAAAAGTACTTAAGTGGGAGGACATATTCCTAATGCTGCAGAGAGCAGTGGCGAGATGGTTCGTTAAATGCACTGGACCGTCCACTTGCCTGAGAACTGTTTTCTTATTTTTCATTTTAACCTCTCTGAGCCTCAGAATCTTGTTTCTTTAAAATTCTTAGATTAAAAAAAAAAAAAAACGCCCCCAAACTACTCCTGGTCTCTCTTTCATGCTCTTGCTCGACCTACTTCCAATTCGCTCCTGTGCCTGTAAAAACCAGACAAACTGTAAACATCTGAGGCACAAAGGCAAGAGGTAACTTTAATGAGGAATCCAAAATGCAAATCAGAATTCTGCAAGGAAAATTCCAATGTCTGGATCCACTCCTCACAGAAATCTGAGCCCAGAAAGTCAGAGAAGCATTTCAACATCCCAAACACGACAGGCTCTCACTAGGGAAAACAACTAAGGCCAAATTGCGTGAGTGGATGAAGCTACATTTATAAACAGTTCAGTGCCCAGCACAAGTGGTCTCCGTAGCAATTAGGAAGCCGGTTGTCCCAGAGAAAACATTCTCATGGGTGATACTGCGGTTAGCGAGGAATCCGTCATGTGCTTAAGGGTTTCTTAAACAGATGTGATGGCTGAACACTTCTTGTTAACGACACACAAAGCAACGCTTATTACAAGTCCTAGATGGATGGAACAGTGTATAAGATACACGGCCACTTCTGGTTTGAAATTGGTAAAACTCTTCTTTAAGGTCCAAGGAGGTAGGTATGAAGCCCTTGCATTCGTCGAATGGGATCCGGTTTGCAACAGACTAACTCCGAAGCCCCCAACAAACAGGGGCAGAACAAAAGAGCCTTTTAATTTGCAAAAATATATGAATTAAGTCCGTACTTTCAAAAATGAAAAGGAATGTCCAATGAATGAATGCTTCGTACTCCACGTATGTGACATTAAAGTTCTACATAATGTGCGTTTTTTGCTCCTTGAAATGGGGCTCTTGTTTCGAAGACGTTGCATACGTAATTAATAACAGCTTGAGATCATTTCTATACCACCGTCTGAGCAAAGCTGCTAAATATGCATGGTCTTGAATTTTGTCAAGTGAAAGAAAAACCACACCATCAGGAATCTAGGGAGCAGCAATTTTTTTAAGACCATAATTTGGGGTTTAAATGACAATGTAAGCCACACCAAGATGACACTATTTCCCTGCACCTTCCGAAATCAAGCTGCATCACCAGGTAGGAAGGGGGGAGGGGTGGCAGCCATGTTCCTAGCACGTTACAATACCCGCCTTTTAGCATCTCACAAAGCATGTTTTGTTCGCAGAATGAATGAGGACAGCTTTCTTCTGTGCGTTTTATTAAAACTTGAAAGCTATGGCTTGCTGCCACCGATGATGCCTGTCGGGTTCCAACAGCCTGATGTTCAAATCTGATTCGTTAGCAATCCGCCCAACTCGACATCAGTCATCTTGACATTGCAGGATACTCAGCCAGTCTGAAGTTTTTACCAGGATTTTTCTGCTGTTATGGAGCAAATAAAGGTTCTTTGTAGGAACGGCTGGAAACACAACACAAGACCTTTCTTCACACCGTTAAGAACTGATAAATAGTTCATCGAGTGAACCAAAGACTTTATTTCTTAAGAACAGATAACACCAAAGTACTATGTGGTATCCATATTCACTGCAAAAAAATAATCACTGGAATTTTCAAAACATCAAAGGCATAAGGCAAATCAATGGTCACGACTCTCGTTTTCAACCGATATACAGATTTTCGTTTGAGGTCTAAGTTTTCTTTCTATGTAATATCATCCACATGAAATCCCTGTGCCAATTTATTATCAAAACGGGGCTCCTGAAAGTCAAGTCTGGCTTTGTCTTGATTTCCAAGACGATGCAGCTACCAACCTAGACCTCTGGCTTGCTGCTTGAGTCCTGGAAGTCATGGCTTCCGATGTCAGGCAACAAACTGTATCTCTGGAAAACAAGATCGGACTTTAGATTCCTTTGAAACAGTTTCAGTTTCCAACCTTTCCAGCACCATGGTGCTAAGACGCGCTCAAACACGCCTTCCCTTCTCTTTCTAAAGCCACCACTGGCGACCCAGACAGGACTCTGCTTTCAAAGTTCCATGATGGAAGTTTTTAAGAACCACACTGACCCAAGTAAAGGGAATAAACGAAATTATCCATTTCTTTTACTATTAACAACAAAAAGTGAGAGTGCATTGGCAAGTGGGAAAACAATACCAGTCGTATGGTCACAGAAAATGGTTTTATAAAGCCCTCCTTTCAAAATTGTGTTTGAAGGCATTTAATACCCAAAGGAGGGCATAAACACTGTTAATACAATAAATCTAGGGGGAAAAAAATCCTTTCATGTAAAGTGGTGCTAAAGATCTGGCACAAGAACAGGGAGGCAGACCAGCGATAAAACCCAGCTCGATTTTTCTAGCACGCGCTGATGACCTCACGGATATGTGTCTAGTGGGTGTTAATAGCCTCTCCTTGTACTTAAAAAAAAAAAAATTTAAAAATTAAAGTGAGTGTGTGTGTGCTAATGAAGTCTGCAATTACAGAATCTAAGAGCCAAGCCCATTAGGTCTATAAGGCAAGAGTTTGTCATCAGGGGTGGGGACAGGTGGGTAAGGTGGAGGCACTAAAGGCTGGTTCGGCCGCGTTTGGGGCAGAACAGCCTTAAACATAAGGCAACCTGTGGCTTCCCAGGTTGAGTCCACCAGAAAGGCCCACTGAGGCAGGAAAAGGAGCCGACCGATGGCAAATCACAGGGAAGCATTCAGGTGGGGCAACGATCACAGTTAGATGGGATGACTCGGGGTCACGGGTAGGCAGGAGACCCTTGAACCAGCACGCAGGGGGGACGTCTCTGCATGTTCTGTGCACGCCTCCAAGCAGCAATTTCTGGGGTTTGGAGGTTTGTTAGTTTTGCGACATTTTTCCCCCCAAAAGAAGACACAAAGGTGGGCCCCCTGGAGAGATGAGACCACCGGAGCGGAACTTCCACCAGGGGCGAGGCTGGACGAGAGTCAGAAGGGACTTCCCGCGGCACCCAGCTCCCTCCACGTCCGGCCGAGTCCTACAAACGCTTGTAGGTGCCCAGGAGAGCTTTGCAGTTGGGACAGTGGTGGTCCACGTCCTGCAGGGCGTCCACGCAGAAGGGGATGAAGCAGCAGCCCGCTACGCACCTGGGAAAACAAAGAGTCACGTGTGGCGCATGCTGACTGCGGCGGGCTGTGTCGTGGCCGCCAGAAACACATGGCCCTGCCCTGGCCCCGGGAACCTACGAATGTGACCTTATTAGTAAAAATAAGGACATACTTAAGGATCTCAAGATGGGATCGCCCTGCATTACCCAGGGGGACCTGAATCCCATGACTGGTACCTTAGGAGAAGCGGAAAGGACATACAGAGACGCAGAGGAAGCAGAGACTGCAGCGACGCAGCCACCAGACGCCGCAGCATGCAAAGGAGGACCCTCCCCTAGAGCCTTTGGAGGGAGCGTGGCCCTGCCCACGTTTCCATTTTGGACATCTGGCCTCCAGGACAGTGACAGAATAGACTCTGTTGTCGTAAACCACCAGGTTTGTAGTCATTTCTATGGCGGCCCTAGGAAGCGAACACACCAACCCAATGCCAAGGTTTCCCCACGGACAGACCGTCCCGGGCGTATTTTCAAATCCTGGGTCATTTGGGAACTTTTCAAGGTCTTACATTGGGGCTGGTGAGCTCTTCTGTGAAGGGCCAGACGGTATCTACTTCAGTCTGGACGGGCCACGGGGTCTCTTGCAGCAACACAACTCCACCCGCGCAGTGAGGAAACAATCCGGAGAGTCCCTCAGCAAATGGACGTGACCGTGTCCCAGTAAAGCTCAGGGCCCCGTCCTATTGATCTCTTTGCCATACGGAAAGGCTGAAGCTGCTTCTTACAGCAATCAGAGCTCCCCAAATAACATTAGTACCCCTCAACCTACACGCTCCATCCCGCACACACAGGCAGGAACTTCGCACGGCCTCGCAACTCATGTTTGCCAAAAACCGACTTACGATCCAACATCTTACAGGAAGGCGTTGATTACATAAAGCAGAATCTGGAAATATTCTGGTGAGGAAACTATCTCGTGAAAGAATTTCCTCCTATTGCTTAAGCTGCCCAGGGTTCAAATGAGGGCGGCCCGTCCATCTAGCGACAATCGCAAACTGTAGCTTACAGGGGTAGGCACAGCTCCAGGCGGCACCGCACACAGACTTATTTTATCCCCAACAACCCTCTAGAGTGTGTGTTATCACCCCCAGTTTATGGATGAGGCAACTGAAGCACAGAGAGGTGAAGTCACTTGTGCAGGGTCACACAGCAAGTGAGAGGCAGGGTTTGAACCAGCTCGACTATGTTTAGGGAAGGGACGAAAGAGGAACAGAAAGCTTGCAGGAGAAGCGGAGGCAAACACACAACTTGAGTTCCTATTCTGTCTTTCCCTTGATTTCAAAGATAAAAATTAGATTTAATACAAACGTCCGAAGACAACGAACTTTCATTTTCTACCTAGACAAGAAAACGGCAGCGGGCAGGGGCGCCCTATGGGCAAGAGAGGAGTTAGGTGCCAAGAAAC
>CAUYSK010045678.1:0-16138 GCA_963575035.1 Avahi laniger | reverse complement strand
GCCCAGATCGGGGTCAAGCCTCCCAAAATCTGAGCACCTCTTCTGGTTTTTTGTCAGGTTTTATACTTTTTTAGGGAGGTTACTCTTAACAAATCACACACAAGTATAAATGATTAACCAATTAGCAAAAAGATTTAAAAGTTATCCAATAAACGATAATTCTTACAAGCAGTATAATTATGATAGGCTTATAACAAACAGTATGGTTATGATAGGTTTATAACAAACAGTATAGTTATGGTAAGTTTGCAGCTTCACTAAACTGTTCTGCGGTTTTAGCTTGCAAGGGTGACAGATGTCAGCATCTACTTTAGCTGCTTTGTGGTTTTAAGCAGAATCAGCCCGGAAATTCCCCTAGTATGCATGGAAATTTCCCTAAGAACCCTCTTGTCCCTAGCACTATAGACAAAGGAAGTTTTTTCCTATGTCTTCAAACATGTATTTCTTGAGTTATTAGCAGCCTCAAGCTATGCTAGACTGACTTCTTCACTCCTCCTCCTCTCACACATTGGGGATCTCTGTAAGTATGAGTTTCTGAAATTTGACCTTCATGTTGTTCTTTTAACTTTGACTGCTGATGTTCTACAAAGTTCAGTGGCATTCAACATTCTTTTTCCTCTACTCTAGCATCTGGTTAGAAATAACCTTGATCATGAGTAACATCGTTCCTTGTAAACCATCTTCATCCTCATTACAAAAGCCTCCTTCAATGACCACAGTCAGCCTTCTTATTCATTCCTGTTCAAGGTAGACCAAAGACGACGGGCAAATAAACACTGAGCTTGATAATTCTGACATCTTCTCCCTGAGATATCTTATTCCATTTAATTTCTCTGATTCTTAATGATTCTTTAGCTACATATTTTCTCCTTTTCTTTCCCAACGTACAGATCAGGAAGAATCCTGACACATTCACAAGGCAAAGTCATCATGAGGATATAACAGAAATGACAGACAAGAACAGCGGGAAAGCTGCTTCCTCTTAATGTGTTACAGCCTAGGAGTCTTACCATTTTCTTTTTCAAATTTCAGGACATTTGAAGTTTCTGAAAAAGACTGTATTTGACTAAAAAGACAGGCGTTATCTTTATTAAAATTAAGCTCTAGGAACAATAAAAGAACAAGCTAAGGATTTAACACAGTTTGGGGACAGTTATTTAAAGGTAATGTGATTCACCAGGGATGATTACTTGAAAGTCTCCAGCCAATAACATAGTGGCACACACACTTGTAAGTCAATGGTTACAAACAAAGTGTGTTTTGGGGTTTGGAAGGAACACGGTATTGAAGAGGAAATAAGATGAATCTGAGCAGCTAAACCTAAAGGAAAGCGAAGATGCAGGAAAATCTTGCTTTCTGAAAGTGATACTTTGTTAAAGCCGACTCTGATTTGCCTTCAATACTCCTTCCCAGGTTGACCATCCTAGCAATTTTCAGGTCCGTTACCTAAGACACATCCTGAGACTTTCTGTAAAAGACTGGAATTGCAAAGTGATCTTTGGGCAAAGTAGGTAAAGGCTATGAAGTGGAAATGCAGAATTTGATGTTCTTTCTTCTGGCTGGAAAAATGAAAAGAAAATAAGAGTAATGAAAAGCTAAAGAATAAAATAATTTTAATGGCAAAAAATATAAATCCTGTATGTACAAATATGGCTAAAACATGATTCCAGATGAAGGCATGGCTTTCTTAGTTCTCTCATAATTCCCCCCTGGGGAATAGAAATACTCGATACTACTACCATCCACGCAGGTGAGAATTCTAACAGATGGGGAAACTTGCTTTTTCCCATCCTCTGGTTGTCATTTTGCTTTATGATCTCTCTGGAGATGCTGCTACATATCTATTTGATCAGCATTAGCAAAGAAATGTTACAAAACTACCATTGCTCAGTCTCAGTATTTACTGTGAGACTAGTAAATTTAAGGTTGATATTTCAAGTATCCCTGAGGTTTCTAGCAAGACTAATCTCTCTCTAGATATGTTGGAGACCCATTCCAGCTATTAAGGACTTGCAAGGACACTGCACTATGCAACTTAATGCATTATTTCATCTAATCTTCAAAGCAATTTTAGAATTGGTTTCTATTTTTATCCCCATTGTATACATTAGGAAACCGAAGTTTAAGGGATGGGTCATTAATCTGACTGAGGTCATACAGTTAGCAAACTGTGGCACCACAATTCAAATCCACGTCTATTTTCATCATCTGCTAACCATTCTGTTGCACCATTTCTTCTGGGCAAGAAATATTTCCAACTAATATTTCTTTTTTTCCATTTCTACTTTTTCTACTGCTTTCTTTGATGTGGGGTTCTTTCCTACATTCCTTTCCACAGAAATAACCATGGTATCTAACCAGATGAAGTTAATTTTATTGTCAATGCTTATTATCTTCATCAAAGAGACTAATGGCTGTGTTCTTAAAGAAAAGAGAATATTGTCTTAGGATAGCAACTTAATTTGATTTATGATCTTATACTAAGGAAATTTAAGGAGTTATCTCAGAGTATATGACATTTGGAAATAAAAAGAGCAATAATTCATTATTTAAACTTACTTTTATCATAGAACTGTAGATAAATAGAATAGGATGTATGCTTAGAAGTAATTTTATTTTTTCACTCTTTTATATTTGGGAAAAGCTGAGATCCAAGAATTTAAAGCTTGTTCAAAGTCAAGGCATGAACAACCAATAGCAGAATCAGGTTTCAAATCTTTTGATTTCAATTTTAGTTATTTTTAGAAATTTAATTTAATTTAAATAGTCATTTCAAAGTGATTTCCTCTTTTGTCCAGTAGATTCAGTTGTTCTAAGCTTGTGCTACATAGGAAGAATATGTGGAAATATCTTAATAATAAGATAAACAATTGTGACCTAAAAAATTTTGCTCAAAATTGTCATTTAGATGATTTTTGGTACATCACTCAGCAAACTTTCTACACAAGGGACAGAATAATAGGCTAAATATAAACACTCTAATGAATAATTTTTGAATAACATTAAAAATATACAATATTTGAATATCTCAGCATAATTGGTATGCTAGAATTTGACTAGTCTTAGCAATAAATCTTTACCCCTCTTATAAATTCTGAACATGAGTTAGAATGATTGTCTCCGTTTCTGCTATTTTAGAAATATGCTTTAGTTGTTGTTTTGGTTGGGTGCCCTAGTTCTGAAAGAACAATTTACATTTCTAACTCTAAAATTTAAAAATGATGTATAAAATGACAGATATTAAGAAAAGAACTTCAGTTTTGACAGCTTTTCTCCAATCAAGGTCTATTAAGTGAATCTATTTAAAGAAATGTTTCATCAATTTAATTTCTTGATACCTAAAAGATGCTACATCTTTACAAGATATCCAGTTAGGACAAAAGAAAAAATTCAGCATGCCCTTTTGGCTGGACCTATATCAATACTTTAAAAGCTTTTTGCTGCTTTGAAACACAGGATTGGTTTCCTGACAATGATTTATGTACTAATATCTCCAGCATATTGCCTCTTTTTCATAATCATAAACCTGTTCAAGTTTGGATATTAGAGGTAAACATGCCAATATAAAACATGCTGACCCTAAAAGAGGTATTTCTATCACATGCAAGCACACCGTAGACAATAGAAAATGGTAGAAGCAAAAAATGGAAAGAAACACAAACTTTCAGTATATCAAGATCCTCTTTTCAGACAATAAGAACATTTTAAATTTGTATGTTTGGACTCACTGAACTAAATGTGTGCAGAAATATTAATGACTGGATGCCTGATGCAGGCCAAGTAATGTGTCACCCTTTAAACAAACAAAACTGACCACTTTTGGAGAAGAGACTAAGACTAAGGCAAAGAAGGAAGATCATGGAGGCAGAGTCAGCCCTTATATTACAACTAACAAATTAGTTCTGACTCAGGAATTGAATGACCCTTTCCAGAAAGGCCTTGAATATAATGGGACCCACCTTTCTTGGAAGACCATTTAGCAACCATATGTTGTTATTCAAGAACGGCCTGTGAGATTCTCATTAACCTCCACCCTGACCCTACATGATTTATCAACATCTTCCTTTCAACCATATCCAATATTCTCCTCAAGATGAATTTGGGTGACTGTAATGTTATCCATCTCACTACACTCCAGGGGCTGTGTCAGCTTCCGTGATCCTGCTGTTACTCAGCTGATGGTGGTAACACTCTTATCATCACTGAATTTTCTCTTTCCTTCCTCTCTCCAGTCCACTGGAAAGTGTCAATGTGTGCATTAGCTAAGACGTGTCTGAAAATATTTGAGGGGCAAATCCTTAGAAACTAATACTAAAGAAGACATTCCAGCACTAACAGTCTTTCTCAAGGCATAGAAAATCATTACTTTATATTTTCTTTGAACTATGCAGTTCTAACATAGATTTTGGCTTAATGATCCTGATATCAGTGAGTCAAATATTAAAAATGAAACATCAACTTTATTGGACCATTTCATGAAAAACCCTCTAATCACATAAAACAGAAAAAAATATAGATTTAAAAATGTTTTCATTTCACAACAGGAATATCCACAAGGTTTTCACAGGAATTTCCAATTCAATGTAACCTAAAGAAAACTTTCTTTCCCTCAAACTCTTACCAAAAAAATGAAACAAAACAAGCTTATTTCCCATCTTATATCCTTTTTCTTGTTAACAATGCCCTGTAATTAACCCAATCCAGAAACTTCATCTTAGGTTTCTACTCTCAGTTACCTTGCACGATCATTAAGTCAACACGTTCTCATTGTCTCAAACATCTCTCCTCTTGTTCCTCTTTTCTCTATCCTCATTTCCCCTGACCTAATTCTCTTCCCTCATCTTTCTTATTTGGATACTTTTATCACTCTCCTTAACTATCTCTCTTCCTCTGTGCTTACCTTTCTCTAATCCATCCTCAACATCAACTCCAGAATAATCCAATACAGATATTAGGTCAATGTCCCAAATAAAAAATTTATTTTTTTAATCAACCAGAGAATAAAATCTAAGCTTTTTGTATAATATACACACTGGATTCTTCTTAGTAGAAAAATTACATAAATGTTGTACCTCACCTGATTGTACATTACATTTTCCCTTTCTGAATTACTTAGTGTCGCCAGACCCTGTCAGACTTCCTCGTGCTTTCACCCCGATACTCCTTTCATCTGTCATGCCTGGCTCCAGTTGTCACCCAAGTGTCTATTCATCCTGTCAGTCTTAGCTCCAGGCTCCTCTGCTCCTTAAATACATCTTGGATTCTTCCAGGTAACTGTCAGCAACCTGCCCTAAGTTCTTTCTGCATCTATAATGTAACTTTATTATAGCAACAATACATAGCATTGTAATTTTTGGTTAGAATGTCTATCTTCTTCCTTTAAAGTCCAGAAGACAGGGACTGATTTCCCCCCATCATTGTATCCTGAGCACCTAATATAGAGCTTGAAAGAAGTAGATATATAGTACATATTTTGTAGAATACAGAAATTTGCCAAATAATCTCTTGTATGAATACAAGGATAGATAAACACATTATGAGTTTTCAAATATATGAGTAAGATGAAATAATTCCTAACCATTTATTCATGACCACATCATGAACTCTAGATCGTAAAACTGTTTGGCTTTTGTGAGAGACAAGCTATATAGGATGCTTATATTGCTGCCCCATATGTCAACAGTGATAAACAGAGAGTAATAAGAGAATCATTTCCCACTGGGTGCCAAACAAATATCAGCTGGAAAATCTTGTCTACGAGAATAGAAACCCTAAATTCAGACATTCATATTTGTTTGGGACTCCCAAGTTGCAGCACAAATGTATGTTTTGTTTCCTAAGACATTAAGTAAATGATAAGGTACACATCTCTAGTTTCCATACAAGAAATAGGATAATGTATGTAACAATTTCAAAAAGAGGTTTTGATTGTACCAGCTGAATAGTGAACTTACTGACTAGAAAACACAGAGTTAGGTGTTTTCTAGGGATGCAAGAAATTAGCATTACCTTATGCAGCTCTATATTATTCTGTCAACAAATATAAAGGCTGAATTACTTTTATTTGAAACAGCAAAGTTTACAAACTTTTTTTATTCTTCATTTCAAAATGTTAAGAAGTACAAGGGTTTTTGTTATAACATATGAATAACTTGTATAATGCTTAAGTCAGAGCTTTTGGTATGCCTATCACCAGAATAATGTTCATTGTACACAATAAATAAGTTTTTGCCCATCCTCCATTATTCTCAGTTTCTCATGTCCTTTCTATCACTTCGTGCCCATGTATACACATTGTTTATCTTCAACTTATTAGTACGAATATACAGTGCGTGATTTTCCATTCCTGAGATACTTCATTGAGGATAATGGTCTTCAGTTCCATCCAAGTTGCTGAAAATGACATTATTTCATTCCTTTTTATGACTGAATAGTACTCCATAGTGTGTGTGTATGTGTGTGTGTATACACCATATTTTATTTATCCACTCAAGAATTGATGGGAACTTAGGTTGATTCCACATCTTTGACGTTGTGAATTGTGCTGCAATAAACATTCGAGATCATGTGTCTTTTTGACAAAATAATTTCTTTTTCTTTAGGTAAATATTCAGCAGTAGGATTGCTGGATTAAACAGTAGGTCTACGTTTATTTCTTTGAGGATTCTCCATACTGTTTTCCATAGGGGTTGTACTAATTTATAGTCCCACCAACAGTGTATAAGCATTCCTTTCTCTCAGCATCTATGCAAGCATCTATTCTTTTTTACTTTTTAATAATGGCCATTCTGATAGGAGTAAGGTGGTATCTCATTGCAGTTTTAATTTGCATTTCCCTAATGGTTAGTGATGTTCAGCATTTTTTCATTTGTTTTTTTCTTTTTCAGATGTATAGTTTGGGAATATTTTCTCCCATTCTGTAGGTTGTCTATTCACTCTGTTGATTACTTCTTTTGCTGTACGGATGCTTTTTTTAAATTTAATTAAGTCCCATTTATTAGTTTTTGTTGTTGCTATATTTGTCTTTGGGGTTATAATCATAAATTCTTTGCCTAGGTTGATGTCTAGGAGAGTTTTTCCTATATTTTCTCCTAGAATTTTTATGAGCTTATGCCTTAATTTAGGTCTTTTATGCATCTTGAATTAATTTTTGTATTTGGCAGAGATAGGGGTCTTGTTTCATTCTTCTGCATGTGGCTACCCAATTTTCCCAGCACCATTTGTTAAATAGGTCTTCCTTTCCTCAATGTATGTTGTTCTCTGCTTTGTTAAAGATCAGTTGATTTTAGGTAGATGGTTTTATTTCTGAGTTCTCTATTCTGTTTCATTGGTCCATGTTTCTACTTTTTACAAGTTTGTTATTTTCATTACTATAGCCTTTAGTATAATTTGAAATCAGGTAATGTGATTCCTCCAGATTTGCTCTTCTTGTTCATGATTTCTTTGGTTATTTGGGCTCTTTTTTGTTCCAAATGAAGCTTAGGATATTTTTTCCTAGATCTGTGAAATATAATGTTGGTATTTTGATGGGGATTTCATTGAATCTGTAAGTCATTTTGAGCAGTATCTTGTTTTAATGATATTGAATCTACCAATCCATGAACAAGGGATATTTTTCCATTTGTTTGTGTCATCTGCAATTTCACTCATCAGTGCTTTGTTGTTATCCTTTTAGAAATCTTTCACCACCTTGGTTAAGTATATTCCTAGGTATTTTATTTTCTTTGTAGCTTTTGGAAATGGTGTTGAGTCCTTGATTTGACTCTCAGCTTGACTGCTTTTAATATATAGAATTGCTACTGATTTGTATACATTGATTCTGTAACCTGAAACTTTTCTGAATTTATTTGTCAATTCTAGGAGTCTTTTGATGAAGTGTTTAGGGTTTTCTAGATACAAGATCATATCATCAGCAAACAGGGATAGTTTGACCTCCTCTATCCTGATTTGGATGCCCTTTATTTCCTTCTCTTGCCTGACGGCTCCAGCTAAAACTTCCAATACTATGTTGAATAGAAATGGTAAGAACAGGCAACTTTGTCGTGTTTCAGTTCTTAGGGGCAATGCTTTCAACTTTTCCCCATTCAGTATCATGCTGGCTATGGTTTTGTCATATATGGCTTTTATAATTTTAAGGTATATTGCTTCTATACCTAGTTTGTTGAGAGTTTTTATCATGAAAGAATACTGGATTTTGTCAATTGCTTTTTCTGCCTCTATTGAGATAATCATATGGTATTTTTATTTCTGTTTATGTGGTGAATCACTTTTATTGATTTGCATATGTTGAACCATCCTTGCCTTCCTGGGATGACACCCACTTGATCATGGTGTGTTATCTCTTTGATATGCTGTTGAATTTGATTTGCTACTATTTTGCTGAGGATTTTTACATCTATGTTCCTAAAGGATATTGGTCTGTAGTTTTCTTTTTTTGTTGTGCCCTTTCCTGGCTTTGATGTCAAAGTGATTCTGGCTTTGTAGAATGAGTTGGGGAGTATTCCCTCCTTCTAGACATTATGGACTGGTTTCCATAGTATAGGTACCAGTTCTTCTTTGTAGGTCTGGTAGAATTCAGATGTGAATTCATCTGGTCCAGGATTTTTTTTGGGGAGAGATTTTTTTCTTCCTGCTTCAGTCACACTGCTCATTATTGGTCTGTTCAAGATTTATCTTTCTTCCCGATTCAGGCTTGGGAGATTGTGTGTTTCCAGGAATTTATCCAGTTCCTCTGTTTTTTGGTTTGTGTGTGTAGAAGTTTTCATAGTATTCATGGATCATAGTTTGTATTTCTGAAGTATCAGTTGTAATGTCTCCTTTTTCATTTCTGATTGAGTTTATTCGAGTCCTTTCTCTTTCATTTCTGGTTAATCTGGCTAGAGATCTATTGATTTTGTTTATCTTTTCAAAGTACTAATTTTTTGTTTTATTGATCCTTTGTATTTTTTGTTTGTTTGTTTTCATTTCATTTAGTTCTGCTCTGAATTTTGTTATTTCTTTTCTTCTACTAGCTTTGGATTTGGTTCCTTCTTTTTCCAGTACCTTGAGATGTGAGATAGGTTATTATTTTGTGATCTTTCTGTCTTTTTATTCCAAGCCTATAAGGCTATGAACTTTTCCCTTAGCATTGCTTTTACTGTGTCCCATAGATTTTGGAAGCTGTGTCCCTTTTCTCATTCAATTTGAGGAATCTTTTGATTTCCATCGTAATTTCATCATTGACCCCAAAATCATTCAGCAGCAGATCATTTAATTTCCATGACTTTTGTTTTTTCTCTTGTGCTATTGTTTTATAAGAGCTGTGAGCTATACCTTTTGGGTGTTTTTACACTGTGGGGTATCTATTGGGGTGTTGTATGCCTAATGTGCTTTTGAGTATTTCCTGTAGGGTAGGTCTAGTAGTGACAAATTCCCTCAGTATTTGCTTGCCTGGAAAAAGTCTTTATTTCTCCACCATTTATGAAACTTAGTTTTGTAGGGTACAAAATTCTTGGCTGTCAGTTTTTCTGTTTAAGAAGTTTAAAAATGGGAATTCGATCTCTTCTGGCTCATAAGCTTTTGCTGAGAAGTCTGCTGTTAGCCTAATGGGTTTTCCTTTGTAGATTAGTTGTTGCTTTCATCTTGAAATTTGTAGAATTTTCCTTCATTTTGACTTTGTCCAGCTTGATGACTATGCATACTGGAGATGTTCTGTTTGCTGTGAATCTTCTTAGTGTTTGATGACCATTTTGTATCTGGATATCTACATCAGTGGCAATGCTTAGGAAGTTCTCCTCAATAATTTCCTTGAATAGGTTTTCCATGCTTTTTACTTTTTCTTATTCTCCCTGTGGGATACTTATAATTCATATATTGGCTTATTACAGATAGTCCCATATTTCTCTAAGTGATTGCTTATTCTTTGTTTTCTTTTTTTTTATTTCAGCATATTATGGGGGTACCAATGATTAGGTTATGTATGATGCCCTTGCCCCCCTTCCCCCAAAGTCCGAGCTTCAAATGTGTCCATCCCCCAGAATTGTTTATTCTTGTTTATTGTTATTCTGCATATGAGACTGACTGACTACATATAACTGATTCTTTCTTCTGCCTTGTTGTTCCAGCTTTCTGCTGCATTTTAGTTCCCTAAATGTCTCTTTCATTTCTTTAAGTTGTGTTATATCCTTTCTTATGTTGTCTGTCTCTTAAGTGAATTTTTCATATTTTTAATTCATGTCCTAAATTTTTTTTGTTTGTGTTGATTTTCAACTTTCTCTTCAATTTCATTCATCTCATTTGTCACTCATATTCTGAAGTCCATTTGCACTGAGAACCTGTAACACAACTGTTCTCCTGTGTCATCTCAATCCCAGGTGGTTTTCACAATCTAAGCCAGTGCTGTGGTATATTTTTTTATATTGGTTAGTTGGTCTCCAGGCCACTGTTGGAAAGCTAGGCAGGGGGCTAGATGAGTCCTTCTCCACTGAGGAGGGTATTGTGGGAGATTGCTCTGTGCAGGTCTCCCCCCAGTGGTGACACTGACTGTTTGCTGAGGTTACCTAGGCAGTGGCTTCAGGAATCAGGGCTGTGGGTGTTCACTCTAGCCAGGTCTAAGTGTAATGATGGTTTGTGATAGGGGCAGCTGTGGCTAGTGCACCCATGGTGTACAGCTGGTCTGCAGGTGTGGCATCGTGTGGCATTGTGGGTTCGTGGCTTGCCAGCCAGTGAGCAGGACTGAAAGGCATAGCCTATTGCAGGGCTAGTGGGTGTTCAAGGGTGTGGCCTGCCAATTGGTGCACAGGACCTCCACATGGCGTGGGGGGATGAGGGGTTATTCTTCTGGTCAGCACATAGGACCAGAGGGGCATTGCCCACCAGTTGATGCACTGGTCTGCAGGTGTGTGAGCCTCCTCTCGCGGCCTGGGTCTGCAAGGGCATGGGCCTTGGTGTGCTGACACATGGGGCAAGGGGCTTGTTCCTCTGGTCAGTGTGTAGGGCTAGAGGGTCTGGGCTGCTGGATGACTGGGGCTCTCTCCTCACACAGGTCCCACTGAGGCTGCTATCGTGGGATCTCTTGAACTCTGTTTGAGTTTCCTTGTTGGAGGTTGTACTTGGCTCCTAGTGAAGGGTGTGCAAGTGTGTTTGCTCTCCCTGCTACCTCCCTGGTCTGGCAAAGGGCAATGTTGGGGCAGTTGCAGCAGAGTTCATCCCTATGTAGACTGGGAGCTCAGGACCTAAAAGCTTAGAGTGTTGTCAGCTGCTGCGAACCCATGAACTGAGACCATCAGGTTACTGCTGAGCCTGCTATCTGATGTAATGTCACTACACAGTCCCCAAGCAGCTCCCTGATAAGTATGGAGGTCCACAGTGGTGTGGGGTGGGGGGCGAGGTGTGGGGGGACCGCTCACAACTTGGGTCTCAGTGTCCATGTGGAAAGCATGGGGCCCTAGGGCTTTCTCCTTTATCCCTTCCCCACATGTAGGCTTCCCCCCCAGGTATCTTTCAATGTTAGAGAATGGAACTCCTTGTCCCTGTATCCTTTACTCTGAGTGTCTTCCATTAGGTCTCTGATGATTTGTAATGTTCTCTTCCTGGGGGTCTTTCCAGAGGTGGGCAGTTTTCGATCCTCTCCTAGAAAGCGGCCTGTGGAGGCTATCTCGAGTCCACCATCTTGGCCCTCCCCCCACTTTAATATAAAGTGACAATGTCATCTTACTTTGACTGAGAAATTTCTCACTTGGCAAATTGCTTCTTTTTCTAGTTGCTATTTAATGATCCTCCTGAGATGCTAAATTAATGCACATATAAAAGAAATATCATGAAAATAATTTATTCTTGGGTCTTTCCTGATTTAGAAAATATTTTGAATAATTTCTTACTAACACTAAAATTATTTTTTTAAAACTGATTTAAAGATACCACATATCTTTAATACATACATATACATAATATGCATTTTATATTATAAGCGTAATTATGCATTATATAGATATAAATGTAATGACAACCAAGATTAAAATAACATGATGGGCTCCTGAGAAGTGGTATGAATAAGATGAAATTGTATTCTAAATTTTTAAGAAAGCTTTCAGAGATCAAGTGGAGTGGCTGGCTTAGGTGTAGGGGTATACAAAAATGATTCTCCTAAATTAATCTCTTTTGGTTTATACATTTAAGGAGCCCCCTTTCTTTTCCACACACTTGCCACCTTCAAGCATACTCACTTTCTGCTTCTCCCAACAGTGTTTGAATTGACAATTTTAAAGGAAATATGTACTTCCTTTCCAATGGTCCTTTAAAGTGATATGATGTATGTTGAGGGGACAAGAAAGCCTAGCAGAGAGGCTTGTTTCCTGGGAAATGGGAGGGAATCTGTGGACAGTTTAGTATATTCTTGAAAGTAGCATGAAAGGGAGACCCTAATGACCTTCAGCTTCTCCCTCTCCTAGTTCCAAGCCTGGAGGAGTAGGAGGGAGGAGGAGAATCAGGAGATGTGTCAGGCAGCCACCTGCCCCTTTGCACTTGAAGTGCTCCTGTCTTCTGCAGGGCTATTGAAGAAGTTCGGAATTTTTATTACTATTTTGCCTGAACAAAACAGTTACTGAAATGAATCCCTTGGATCCACTGGAGAGGCTAATGTGACTGGAGATCTTTATTAAAAAAGACAATGATGGGGAAACGTACATGCTCTGACTGTCATCCAGAGTGGAAAAAAAAATTTAATCCCATTGAAGGTGTTTGCAGGGACAGTGGAAGAAAAAAAATTTTTTCTTTATTATTGTATCTTACAAGTCCTACATGTGTGGCATTCCAGTTAACAAATGTGGCTTGTAGCAGCTTTGCCTACTGCTGCAACAAGGAAAAGGGATATTTTTTTTTTTTACTCCAGTTGATATAAATTGACTGCACATTGAGCAAACTAGACTTAATTTATACAGGGTAATAATTCGAAGCTCTGGTTTTAAATATGGATAAACAATTTTCTGTTGCTCATAGGATATGTTAATGTGGTAGGTTTTATTCTTCTAAACCTTCAGTGAGGTAAATTTTTAGATATATCTCTGTCTGTGTTTCAGTTTATATTTACAATGTATTTTTAAATGCGCATCCTATCTGTGTCTAAGATATTTATGTTTCTGGAATGGGAATTTTGGGGTAATTCCAATCAAAATTTTATTTATTCGTAATTTACAGGACTGTTGTGAAGATCAATAATAATGTACACTACAATCCTCTGACAAATTTAACAAATGCTAGATATTGTAAATACTGTATCACTTAAGTACTAACAATTATTCTATACTATGACACAAAATACTTTTATCTTTAAGTGCCCTTTTAACATAAGAAATATCAATGTTTTATGAAATTATAAAAATATCAGTGCATTAGATTGCATTATTTCTGTTTGAATTTTAAAAGCTATTTGATTACACCTTTTATATATGAATAAGTAATAGAAATTTGATCATATCACAAAAAAGTGTATTTTCACAATATTGCTTGGCATTTTAGATTTGAGTATTTTATAATAATTTAAAATATTATAAAATAGTGCTTCAGTATATGACAAACCAATAGCAAACATAGAAAGATACAGAAGATATGTCATATGAAGAAAAAGTCAAAAGGTCAGTCTTTCTGATTACCTCCGCCTTTCCCCAGAGTTAGCCATTTTTGCATGATACAGCATGTACAGCCGTTCCTCGGAGATACTGTAGGTTCAGTTCCAGACTACCACAATAAACTGAATATCCCAGGAAAGCGAGTCACGTGAATTTTTTGTTTTCCCAGTGCATATTATGTTTACACTATACTATAGTCTATTAAGTGTTACAACAGTATTATGTCTAAAAAGCTATGTACATATCTTAATTAAAAGGTAGTTCATTTCTTAAAATGCTAATGATCATGTGAGCCTTCAGTGGAGAGTCTTGCCTCAATATTGATGTCTGCTGACTTACCAGGGTGGTGGTTGCTGAAGGTTGGGTTGGCTACAGCAATTTCTTAAAATAGGACAAGAATGATGTTTGCTGTATTGATTGACTCTCTTTCACAAAAGATTTCTCTGCAGTATGTGATGCCATCTGATAGCATTTTACCTGCAGTAAAACTTCTTTGAATATTGGAGTCAATCCTCTCAAACCCTGCTGCTGCATAAACAACTAAGTTTATGTAATACTTTGTGGTCATTTCAGCAATGTTCACAGCATCTTCACCAGGAGTAGATTCTATCTCAAGAAATCACTTTCTTTGTTCATGTATAAGAATAAACTTTTTATCAATTAAAAATTTATCATGAGATGCAGCAACTTAGTCATATCTTCAGGCTTCACTTCCAATTCTAGTTCTCATACTATTCCACATCTGCAGTTACTTGCTCCAGTGAAGTCTTCAATTCCTCAAAGTCATCCATGAGGGTTGGAATCAACTTCTTCCAAACTTCTGTCAGTGTTGACATTTTTAACTGCCTCCCATGAATCATGAATATTTTTAATGACATCTAGAATGGCAAATACTTTCCAGAAGGTTTCCAATGTTCTTTGCCTGGATTCATTAGAGGAATCATCATCTACAGGCAGCAGTAGCCTTACACAATATATTTTTTAAATAATAAGACTTGAAAGTTAAAATGACTCATTGATCCATGGGCGACAGAATGGATGCCGTGTTAGCAGGCATGAAAACGACATTAATCTCTTTGTACATCTCCATTAGAGCTTTTAGATCACCAGGTGTAGTCTCAAGGAGTAGTAATATTTTGAAAGGAATTTTTTCTGAGCAGTAGTTCTCAAGATCGGGCTTAAAATATCAGTAAACCATGCTATAAACAAACAGATGTGCTTTCATCCAGGCTTTGGTGTTCCATTCATAGAACACAGGCAGAGAAGATTTAGTATAATCCCTAAGGCCCTAGGATTTTCAGAATGGTAAATGAGCATTGGATTCAACGTAAAGCCACCAACTGCATTAGCCTCTAACAAGAGAGTCAGCCCAACCTTTGAAGCTTTGAAACTAGACGTTGACTTCTCTTCTCTGACTATGAAAGTCCTCCATGGCATCTTCTTCCAATAGAAGGCTGTTTTATCTACATTAAAAACCAGTTGTTTAGTGTAGCCACTTACTTATACTTTCATATTATGTAGATGGCTTTTTTCCTTAAACCAACCTTTTCTTCTGCAACTTTCTCAGTTCTCTCAGCCTTCACAGAATTGAAGAGAGGGCCTTGCTGTGGACTAGGCTTTGGCATAAAGGAATGTCATGGTGGTTTGCTCTTCTTTTCAGACTACTAAAACTTTCTTAATATCAACAGTAAGGCTTTCTCAATTCTCTTTGTTTGTCTCACTTTCTTGTCATTTGTGTGCTCATTGCAGCAGTGCTTCTAATTTCTGTCCAAAATTTTTCTTTTGTCTTCACAACTTGGCTGTTTTGTGCAGGAGGTCTAGCTTTCAGCCTGTCTTAGCTTTTGACATGTTTTCATTACTAAGCTTAATCATGTCTAGCTTTTGAGTTAAAGTGAGAGACATGTGACTCTTCCTTTCATTTGAACAATTACAGCTCATCGTAGGGTTATTAATTAGTCTTATTTCCATACTGTGTCTCAGGGAATAGGGAGATCTATGGGGAGAAAGAGAGGTGGGGAATCACCTGTTGGTGGAGCAGTCAGAACACATACAACATGTATCAATTAAGTTTACCATTTCATATTGGCGTGGTTTGTGGCACCCCAAAATGATTATTTTGTAACTATCAGTGATCAAAGATCACTGACCACATATCACCATAACAAATATAAAAATAATAATAAAGTTTGAAATGTTGTGAGAATCACCAAAATGTGACACAGAGACATGAAGTGAGCACATACTGTTGGAAAAATGGTGAGAATAGACTTGCTCAACATAGGGTTGGCACAAACCTTCAATTTGCAAAAAAAATGCAGTATCTGTGAAGTGCAATAATGGGAAGCACAATAAAACATGTATTCATATACACATAAATAACTTATTTTATACAATAGAATTGTCCTTAATGCATCATTCTATAATTTGACCTTTTTTAAACTTTATGTTTTCTAATCACTTATGACAATCAGCTTTTTGTACCACTTCATGCCAATCTACCATATTCTTTTAGTCTTTACATAATACTTCATTGT
>CAUYSK010045675.1:0-51072 GCA_963575035.1 Avahi laniger | reverse complement strand
GTCCAAAACTCTTTAATTGAATTCTCTTATCCAAAATCATTGATCTGTTCACTATTAGAACTTAAAATTCAGTATGTCTTGCTCTAATAAATAATTAGGCACAATTCCTAATGTTTGGTAAGCTTACAATTTGATACATGTAAGGATGATACAAATAAATGTTTGCTTAGGCTATGTAATTTAAATGTTAAAGAACAGTAAATAATATAACCAAATATTCATTCATGTTTATGCTCCTATAACCACAACCATAAAGATAAATGAAAACTCAGTGTTATAAGTTATTTTAAATACACAGATTCAATATAAGTTTTCACATTCAGTTAGATATACTTTTTTTTTTTTAATAAAACATCATCTTTTAGAAAGCACAAAGGACAAAGATCCTTTGTTTGAATTTCAGGGACTTAAAATCAAGAATAATTTTTTTAGTTCCCATTCTTCACTTGTTTTTACTATGGCCTAGCTTTCATATTGCTTTAATGCAATTGGTTTCTCCGTGTGTTGTGTTTATATATTTATGGTTTGTATAATTCTAATTTTAAAAAATCTAATTAAAAATATTTAGTTGCAATTGTAAAGTACATCTCTATTAATTTAGGGTTATAATGTGCACGGCATTCCCTTAACATTAAATTTCACTTGAGAGCAAGGGGTATTCAGAAGTAACAATGCTTTCCTGACATAAGCAAGCATCATTCCCCAAAATACTAGAAATACCCAACTTCTCTAGAATGCTTATTTGTACCTGGACTATACAGAGTTTTATGATTTTGAGGAAAACAGTATGGGGGTTCCTAAAAAAAGTAAAAGTAGGACTACCATGTGATCCAGCAACCTCACTTATGGGTATATATATTGAAAGAAAGTGAAATCACTATTGTGAAGAGATATGTGCACTCTCATATTCATTGCTGCATGATTCACAATAGGCAAGACATGGAAACAATGTAAGCATCCATCAAGAGGAACTGATAAAATGTGAAATATATCCATACATGTACTGTAGATAATGCCATATTATTCAACCTTAAAATAGAAGGAAATTCTATTTGTGACAGCATGGATGAATCTGGAGGACATTATGCTAGTGAAATAAGCAAGGCACAGAGAGAAAAATACCACATAATCTCCCTTATATGTGGAATCTAAAAAAATCGGAGTTGTAGAAAAAGAATAGAATGGTGGTTAACAGGGGCTGGGAAGAGGAGTAATGGGAAGATGTGGGTCAAATGGTATAAACTTTCAGTTATAAGATGAACAAGTTCTAGAGATCTGGCATACAGCATAGTTATCTATAGTTAATAATAATGTATGCTTGAAATTTGCTGAGAGAGTAGATCTTAAGTGTTCTCATCACATTAAAAAAAGGGTAACTATGTGAGGTGATGTATATGGTTAATTAGCTTGATAGTGGTAATCATTTCACAATGTATAGGCACATCAAATCATCACATTGTGTACCTTAAATATCTACAATTGTATTTGTCAATCATACATAAATAAAGCTGGAAAAAAAACTGTGCTCGAAAAAGCAGAAACCATTACTACTAGGGCTACTAAATTTTAAATACTGTGTCATCAACCTCAGCTGCTGAAGATTGCCTGCCTGAGTTTCAGAGGGAAGAGTTTATTGGGGTTATATTTTTTCACACAGATTACAAATGTCTAGGTGCTTTAGGAAAAGGTCCTTCCTGAATTCTTTACCTCACATTGTGGTAAGTGCCTATATTACTTGGTATTGATTAAATGTTTGTTTAAATAGCTTAGAAAAAAAGGGAGAGAAATTGATTTCATGTGGGTGTTAAAGCCTCCAAACTATTTACCATGAGAAAAAGCACAGTCGTTTTGAGGAAAATTGTTACTAGAGTATCTAGTAACAAGTATCTCTGGGAAAGAAACACAAACACACACACACACACACACACAGAGGGGATGTTTATTTACCTCTTATTTATATAGGCTTTGAGGAATCTATGGAGATGCATTACATTTATAAAGATATAAAAATGTTCTTTTCTAATGTCTTTGCACTGTTGTTAAAGCAATGCTGCTAGTGAAACAGTGGGAGAACATTCCAGGGACATTTTAAAGAGGGTAAATCTTGGCATAGAGCTATTTATTATAATAAAATTCATTTTTTATATTCTCATGGTATCTTTTCAACATATTGTATATAATTTTCAAGAAAATGAAGCATCTTGAGCATTGGTATTTGGAATATTTACAGTCATGTGCCAATTAATGATGTTTTGGTCAATGACAGACTGCTCATAGGACAATGGTCACATAAGGTTATAATGGAGCTTCCCTATAGAGGTGTACCACTTTTTATTTTTTATGCTACATTTTTACTGTACCTTTTTTACGTTTAGTTATGTTTAGATACCCAAATACTTACCATTGTGATGTAATCGCCCACAGTTTCAGTACAGTAAGATACTGTACATATAGGTTGGTAGCCTAGAAGCAATAGGCTATACCATATAACCTATGTGTGTAATAGACTATACCATCTAGGTTTGTGTATGTTCCCTCAATGTTGAAATTGCCTAACAATGCATTTCTCAGATTGTGTCCCTGTCATTAAGTGATGCATGACTATATTTAGATAATTGCACCGTTTTATCATTTTAGCTCAAATTTTAAGTTCGTAATAATTAAAAAACCTTTAAACGGACATCTTTTCTGATTAATATATGCATACCTCTAAATCGGTTACCTTAAGATTTAATGAAATAAAGCTTTGATCTCAGCCCATGAAAAAGAAATAATGAGCAAATTAAAGATTTGGGTTATATTTAAGTGACAAAACTCTGCTTCAGTCAAATACAGTGCTCTTTGAGAAAAATCAATAGACTTTCACAGCTTAGAAAAGCAAATCTTATTGTAAATAGCTATGTCTTGTAAATGGCTCTTTCAATTCATTTTAAGTGCCAAAATACACTTAAAATGTTATTTTATTTTTCATTATAATCACTGTAAAATAGCTCTTAACCAATTCAAACTAATGGACTTCCTGGATAACGTAGGCTCAGCTTGCACACAATGATTGATTGATGTGGGTGTATAAAGGGTAAGTCCCTTCTCTCCCAACTCTGTGCAATTCTGAAGGGTCAACCCAGCTCCAGAGTTCCCTAAGGGGTTGGCTGAGGCTTTTCGTGAAACCGTATCATAGCCTAGACTCCCCATCTGCCCAATCCTGCTTGTTTCTTTCTCTTTTCTTTCCATAGTAATTGATCCCAAGAACAGTCTCTAATAAACACTCTTTATGGGTTTCATTTCATTTCTGAAACTTCATTTCAGAGTTTGCTTTCCAGGTAATACAACCAGCATCATATACTGAAATCTCATGGCAGCGAGATTACTACAAGTTAACCATGTGTTATTACCAAGAGTTCCATGTGTTTTCCCCAATCTAGTTACTGTGATTATTTGTGTAATTACATAACTTAATTGAAGAGTATATAAACAATAAAATACAAGTGCAAAATTTTTTTCTGAATATTGTTTTTCATCAAAAGAGTTGCAATAGAATCATGTGTGGGAAAAAACAACTCTAAAGGATATTTTAAATTGCAAAAATCTATAAAATTTTTACAAACAGATTGATTTACTGAAATAAATTTTAAGTTCTCTTTTCACCTAAAGGAAAAAAATAAAAGTTATATAAGATGCATACTGGATGTCTTTTAAATTTTAAAAATGTGAAAAACTCTTATCAACAGACCCATATTCAAAGAAAAACTTTTGATTTTAATCAAATCAAAATCATTTTTATAATTTTATACAATAAAATATTTAAGTTGTAAGCATGGATTACACTTTTTCACTTAGCTAATAAACTATTTGTCTCAAGTACATTAGATAACATGACATATTGTACTGCATAATAAAAACAAGTAAAATGTTATGCTGCCTTTGAGTTTAGTTCATTTTAAAAAATAGAGTTGAACATATGGGTAGAGATTACTTGAAGGAATTTTAAAACTATTCAAAGCCAGATGACCCAAGAAAGAAAGAGCACATTGAAATTTCTGGACTAGCTCAGTGCCTCTCATACTGCAATGTGAGTACTAAGAGCATGAGGAATTTGCTAAGATGCAGATGTGGATTTAGCTTGTCTATGGAGGGGCTGGAGGTTCTGTATCTCCAGCACTTTTCCAGGTAAGGCAGATTCTGCTGCTCTGAGAATAAGCAAGATCTAGACAACTAATTCAGTCTTCTCAGTATCATTTAATTTTTTTTTGGTTTATTTATTTATTTATTTTAATTTCAGGGTATTATGAGGGTACAAACATTTTGGTTACATTTTATGTCTTTGCCTCACCCAAGCGAGGGTTAGAGGCACGCCTTTCCCCTCTACCGTGCTCACCGTGTCCTTTAGTTGTGAGTTTACCCCCCTCCCCAATCCCGCTAATCCCTGGAGAATATTATTACCATGTGAGCACCATAGTGATAATCAGTTAGTGCCAATTTGATGGCGAGTACAAGTGAAGCCTATTCCTCCGATCTTGTGATACATCACTTCGGATAATGGGCTCAAGCTCAATACAGGAAATATAAGAGGAGCTACATTACTGTCATTTCTTATAATTGAGTAATATTCCATTATGTACATATACCAAATTTTAATAATCCACTCACGAATTGACGGGCACTTGGGTTGTTTCCACATCCTTGCAATAGTTAATTGTGCTGCCATAAACATTTGGCTGCAGATGTCTTTATCATAGAATGTCTTGTGCTCTTTTGGGTAGACGCCTAATAGCGCTATTGCTGGATCAAATGATTTTTCTATTTTTAGCTCTCTGAGGTATCTCCAAATTCTTTTCCACAGAAGTTGCATTAATTTGCAGTCCCACCAACAGTGTTTAAGAGTGTTCCTGTCTCTCCACATTCTCGCCAACATTTGTTGTTTTGTGATTTAAAATTTATGCTTTTATCTTAGTCATGTAAATGGAGATGATCAGACCTGACAAACCAAATCTCCATTATATCATACCTTATCAGCTTTGATGAGCTCACTGTAGAAATTATGCAAGTAATGTAAAAGATAGTTTATTTTTCATTTGAGTGTATATATTTCCCATGTTGTTAAATGGGCATTCAATTGTAAGTCTATTTCATGTTTAGTCCTCTGTCTCCTTCACAGAAACGTAGTACGTTGCTCACGTAACAATTCGTTCCCTGCTCCATATTTTACAGGGCTTGATGGGTTTCATTTTAAAAACTCCCATTACAAAAAGTATGCATCTAAGGCACATTTCTATCTGTTAAGAAACAAACTACATTCTGAATGCAGTGAAGATTAACTAGGATTATTTTTGCAAATTTAGGGATTTTTTAAAATTTTCTAAATTAGCGAAAGAGTCTGGAAAGGGTAGCTGGGAGAGGGGATTAAGTGGGGATGGTTAATAAGTATAAAAATATAGGTAGATAGAATGAATAGTATTTGATAGCACAGCAAAGTGACTATAATCAACAATAAGTTAGGGTATATTTTAAAATAACTAAAATAATGGAACTGGAATGTTCCTAACACAAAGAAATGCTAAATGCCTGAGGTGATGGATACCCCAATTACCCTGATTTGATTAATTCACACTGTATGCCTGTGTCTAAACATTACATCCACCCTGTAAAAATACACACTGTTATGTACCCATAATAATTTAAAAAATAAATTAAAAAAAGAAAGTATAGAACTTGATAATGATTTTTGCAGTCTTAGAAATGCAAGGCTTCTACCCTAGTCATTGTAAAGACTTCCAGTGGTTAGCAAATGAAGTCATTTTTACTTATAGCGAGAGAATAACCACACTTCTCTGAGACTCCATTTATTTTCACTGCATGTTAGCTTTATTGCTCTTTCTCAAATATGACAAGAAAAAAATTAAAATTGTTCAGTCTAACTTTAATTTTCCCCCAACATTAAAAATAAAATCTTGCTAAAATAGCAAACCTTTGACTGCTGAGATTTAGAAAGCTTCATTAGGGAGAAAAAGGACAATCACAGAGAATTTTCCTTTTGTTAATGAGACTTTAGGACATTCACATTGAAACTGGAAGATACTTAAATCAAGACTCCAGAAACTGTGAGCTAAAGTTATCCTGTTAAAAATCTGTTTCAGGCAAGAGTCTGATTAAAGATTGATGTTTCATCTCTGTAAATAAGTATCTAATTACCTAAAAATGTTGTTCAATGTCATTCTCAATCAAACCACAATTTGATGCAAACATTGCTGCATATTAGAGATGTAATAGATTGTTTTCAAATCTCTAAAAGACATACAATCACCCCTCAGTATATGCAGCGGATTGGTTCCCCTCCCCCACACCAAAATCTGTAGATATTCAAGTCCCTTAGGTAAAGTGGAGTAGTATTTGCATATAACCTATGCACATCCTCCCATAAATCATCTCTAGATTGCTTATAATCCCTAATAAAATGTAAATGCTATGTAAACAGTTGTTATACTGTATTGTTTAGAAAATAATGATGGAAAAAGTCTGTACATGTTTATTCCAGACAACCATCCATCGTCCCCACCTCCAATACTGAGTTTTTGATCCAGGATTGGTTGAATCCATGGATGTGGAACCCATGGATAGAGAGGGCAGACAGTATTCTTCATAAATTCAATATTTCAAATGATTCATAGTGAAAATAATTATGCCATAATTTAATAAAAATAATTATGAGCACTATACTCCTTTGAGAAATACAAAGCCATGGCAAATGAACAAAGGGAGGAAAAGGAAACACTGATCAGGTGAAAGCTGTAAGGACAGTCATAATCACGTAACAAATTCCATGTAGCTTACGTGCTCTTTCATGTATTGCATTATTTCCTTTTAGTCTCGTAACAAGCCAATAAGAAAATTGGAGCACTATTAATATTATATTATTATCAACTCCATTTTACAAATGAGAAAACCCAGGCTTAAGTGGTTTAAGTAACCTGTCCCAGGTAAAATAGCAGCATTTGATGGCAGGACTTAAGCTCCAAACATGCTTATTCCACATTATCATACAGCCAAATTCCGCTAGGCGATAGCACTAACAATTTTGATACATGGTTACAAAATTGTCACTGCTTCTGCTGTACCTTGCCCCCAAATTACACATGAAAGTAGAGAGGTTTATCAAGAAATTATTCAGTCAAGATTTTTTTAATTAAAATACACTTTCATGTTATTGCCCATAAGCCATCTCAATATATTTTTGTAGAATGGGGTGAGCTATGAACGAGCATCAAATAATGAACTATAAAATTCAGTAGGAAATTACTGTTTGGCCTTAAAATTGGAAATATAATATATTTTAATTTTTGCAGTTGTAAAGCACCTAATATTGTTACTTTTTAATTACTTTCTCTTCATAACATGTCAAAGTACAATGTTACCAGCCAGTGGAAAAGGAAGAAAAAATTTCAACTTTTAGAAAACTTTTGCCCAGAGACAGTGGCAAAGAAGGAGTTCTTGAAAAATAATCCGATTGGCACGTCTAATACAAATGGGTTTGGTTGTTTCAGGTTGATAACTCCCAGCTACAGGACCCTGAATTCAGTGTCATCCATGCAGTATTAGCAGGCTGAGTTACGGCCATCTCTCCTTTCTGTTATCACTTCCTTTCAATGTTTCCAGTAGAATAAGACTGGTTGTATTTGTCTTGCACACAATTCTTTCAGGCTGTAGAATTTTCATGGTGATGAATTCTCCTCCAATCACACATAGCCTTGATATAATGCTGTTGTGGATGACTGGTTCTTTAATTGTTATCAACAACTGTCTTTTCCTGTGTTAACAGAAAAGCCTTGAAGTTATGCAGTTGCTCACTTTTTCCCTGTTGCACAAATGAGTGGGTGGTAAATGGAGCAACTTCAGCATGGAGTTAAATAGTTTCTGCTGAAAATACTCAGTTCCATTGTCAAGGACTTTTCTTGTACCAAGGCTAACTGCCAATCCTGCTTGTCAGTGAAGGACTAAGCGCTGTTGCTTTTCTAGGCTTCTTCACAAGTGTGGGTGTGATACTTTATCAAAATTTTTATACTGAATCCTCTAGTTTTTGTTTATACCTTTCAGTTCTCCTCTATTATTAAAAGCAGCTAAAATATCCTTTTTTTTCTTTCTTGAATATACCCTGATATTTCCTTGATAAGCATACTTTGCCTACTTAAAGGAATACATCTGTGATCGCCACTAGAGAAAGATATTTTTGCTTATATTCTCCTTATCTATATTTTTATTTATATTTATATTCTTTCTTCGTATTTCAGAAAAAGCTACATTTTATTGTCAAAGAAGTCTTTAAAAAATTGAAGAAAAAAATTAATTCTTTACACCATCAGTTTATTGGAATAGGCAGTATATAATTGTAGAATTGCCTGCTCTTAAAACGTAGGCCAAAATATATTTTCAAAATTTTATTTAGGAAAATATAATTTTAGGAAAAAATAAGTCATTGGTATAATATCACTGTTGTCTTGCAAATATAATGATAACAACAAATTTTAAAAATGAGTGAACATTTTTATAGTTGATAATTAATAACTTTTAGGATTGAATACTTCATCAACTATTTTCCAGTCTCATGTTTTACTTTAGCTCAGAGTACATACAAATAAAAGTATAATGATCAACCCCAATAATTCAGTTTTTCATTATAATAGCACCATAAGTTATTTTAAAAAGGCATTTGTTTTAAAAATATCAAAACATTTTTATAGATATCTTAACTCCTCTTCTAGTTTGTCATTTATTGAGAGTAGGACAGATATGTAGATCATTTTGGCATACCTTATATACACTACCTTGTATATAATACATATTTAATAAATACGTTGACTAATTATTAAAATTTATCTATGTTTCTGAATTTTAGTTTCTTACCTACCTAGTTTATTATATCTACACAGCAAAGCTAAGTGCACTTTTTGCAATCATTTCACTAAAATGCTTACGTTTTCAACAAAAATGAAAGACACACTGTAAATAATATTGTAAAATATATTATCAAAATACCAAGTCCACCAAAAAAAGCCAGAACAGCTATTACTTAACTTGTAGTGTAAAATGATACCACAATATACATTTGCTGACTGAAGAGGTTATAAAAAAAATCTATGCATCAAGTTTTTTTATTTGCTTCAGCAGTATTAAAATTCTTAAAGAAATTGCAGCTCTGTGTCCAAAATTTGATAAGACTTACAACATCAGTGTTCCAAATATATTCCAATCAATAGGGTAGATTGCTGAAGAAGTCATCACAATCTCATTAGACCAGGAACACAGAGGAGCATTTTAATCAGTGATGCTATGGGTCATCTTTCAGATGATTGTGAATTTTGGTTAAAACCCATCGGATTCGTTGATTATTAGGTGACATCTGTCGCATGCAAATTACTGGCTATGGGAGCGGCAACGGATGCTAAATACTCTTGCACTTTGTAATTTAATGTATATTTTAATGAAGTGAACAGTGAGATTCCTGACAGGCATCAGCAACTTTGAAATAGAGTCTTCCAAATTTCTCATATGGTTTGAAAGTAATGAGATTTGTTCCATAAAGTGATAAAATTTATGCCATAAATTATCTTTAAAAGAAGAGCACTTCTTAAAGCTATATCCTTTTCCTCTGCTAGAAGATTAGATTTTAAATAGTTATTTAATGGGAATTTTTTTGAAAAGCAAACTGGGCTATACTCTCTTTGATAATTTTTGCTCATTATCAAAGAAATGAAGCACCCCATGGTATCTAAAGCCTAGTATCACTTGGTCAGAAGGAAAGCCATCAACACGGTTGGTATGCTTAAACTTGGTAGTTAGAGTATATCCAATTCATTTATGCATCTATCCCTTCAGCTTTCAACAATGTAATCAGAAGGCTTTCTAGGAATCAAATTTTGTTTCTCAGAATACTCAAATGTGTTTTTGGGGGCTTTGTACTCTAACCCATCCTTTAAGAAAATGGACATGTTTAAAATCAGGGCTTTTTCCTGAAAAAATATTTTATAATACACTAAAATCATGTGCTTAATAAGCAACCATCAAAATTGATACACATTATATTTTAGGTTATTAAGTATGAAATGTCTGATTTCCTTAAGTACTAAGTTTGGCAGTTGATATCTCTAACATTTAACTTTGACACTTGCTTTATTTTTATTGTGAAGGTACATCCTCAATCTTTCAAACACAGTTTGGCTTGTGATTATCTTTCAATTTTTTTAGAGAAATTTTTGTAAAACCATGAATAAGTCAAAAATTTGTGTTATTTTTGAATATGAGTTCCATTGTGGAACCAATGCAGTGCAGATAGCTCAAAATATCAATGAAGTATTTGGGAAAGATATTCACAAAGTATGTCAATGGTTTGAGAAGTTTCCTTCTGGTGATTTTAATCTTGAAAATGAGCCACATGGGTGACCTGAAACAAAGGTGGATAATGATGAGCTGAAACCTGTAGTGGAAGCGAATCTATCTCAACCTATGTATGAATTAGCAGCAAGATTTGACGTTACTATTCCAATGATATTGGACCATTTGAGACAAATCAGCAAGGTAAAGAAGCTGGATAGATGGATTCCTCATGAATTAAACAATTGTCAGAAGAGAAATTGTCTCAAAGCTTGCCTTTCTTTGATGGCATGACAAAAAGGTGAAGCATTTCTACAACATATTGTTACCTATAATGAAAAGTGGATTCTTTTTCACAATAACAAGCATTCAGCACAATGGTTGGATAAAGATGAAGTGCTGAAATACAGTCCAAAACAGAATATCCATCAAAAAAAGTTAATGGTGTCCGTTTGGTGGTCTAGCGCTGGTATTATCCACTACAGTTTTATCAAACCTCATCAAGCCATTACAGCAGATGTCTTCTGCAACCAATTAGATGAAATAATAAGGATGCTTGTGATTAAGCAGCCGAGATTGGTCAATAGAGACAGGCCAGTCCTCTTGTAAGACACCACTTGACCACATGTCGCACAAACAACACTGCTCAAACTGCAGAGGCTGGACTTGGATACTCTCTGCCATCCACTGTTTTCACCAGACCCTGCACCAACTGACTACTGCTTCTTCCAGGCTTTGGACCACTCGTTGCAAGGAAAAATATTCAATTTTCGACAAGCTGTGGAAAACACCTTTCATGATTTCATTGCCACTTGCTCTCTAGGCTTCTTCGCTGCTGGGGTAAACCAGCTACTGTTAAGGTTGCAGCACTGTGTCAATAGTGTAGGGGCATACTTTGATTAATTGTACCGTTTCTTGTTTGAGATACAATGAACTAGACTTTTGATTCGAACTCAGACATTTCATATTTAATGAACTAATAGCTCAGTGGCTCTCCAAGTATGATCCCTGGCCTAGCAGAATCATCATCATCTGGAATTTGTTAGGAATGCAAATTCTCACGCCTGCCCCACACTTACAGCATTGGAAACTCTGGGTGTGGGGCTGAAATGAGACTTTTACTCATGACTCTTTAGCAATTCTCTGCATGTATTCTTGTTCTAAATTTAGTTAGCACAGTATTTTCTAGTGCAATAAAAGTCTGTAATCATCTACTGCTAGTCTAGTCAATGGAGTGCTTGAAGGTTGACTTACCTCTGAGCCACATGATAAATATTATATATTTAAAATTACGTTTAGCAAGTGAGTTTATGTTCATTGCCATAATATTGGAACCCAAGTAGTTACTTCATGATTCACAGTCAGAAAACTTTTCCTGCAAAATGCCCTTTATAATATTGAAATAAAAGGCAAACATCTTATTGAATCAAAACCCTTTTCATGCATGGTGAACACAGATGAAGCTGCCCAGAGGTATGGCTTAATAAATGAGAAAACACAGATTATGCGTAAAAGATGATGCATTTTAGTTAACAAATATTTATTATCTATCACGTGATAAGATGTCTTCTAGGTGCTGAGAATACAGTAGTGAACAATATATTATAAGGAGCTTAGAATCTATGAGAATGACAAACAGTAACAAATAAAGAGAAAATGTAAACAAATCCATAAGATAATTTCATGAACTGATGAGAGCTCTGAATTGGGCGATATATGGACAGAGAAAATGAAAGGGCTGGGTGATCTGGGTCATCAGGGAAGACCTCCCTAGAGAGGTGGCATTGGAATTGACATCTGGATGATGAAACTTCAGGAAAAGAAAATGAGTTTGTTGCTTTTTTCCTTGTTGTTTCTTCCTGAGTGATTTATAATAATTAGTTTAACCATTCCCACTATTCTATCTGAAACTTCTAATAACAATTTTGATTGTAGTCACCTAAACCAATATTTAAGAAAGAGTCTAATTTTGCTCTATTAATTATGTAGATAGATATATATAGCAGGAAACCCCTTTGTAATGTAGGGGCAACATTTGAATTTGCCATACAAGGTATTTATTCAGATATAGTGGAATTACACATAAAATACACAGTCTCTGCTTAAATGGAATTCTACATTAGATATTCAAAAACACTAAGCTGGAGGTATAACAGATTTATAACAGACATAATATACTCTGACATCATCTAATATATGCATTAACAAATAAATTTGACCTATAATCTCAATTTCAACTAAAATTTATGCAAAGGTATAGATAGTGAATTTTACTTTATTTTCCAAAGATTGCATAGAAATAAAGTGTTCTATGAGATTTCTTAGAAAAAGACTTTTCTTGCATAAAATTTTAGGGTAGTGTCATTTAATCATCTTACCTACCAAGTCTCTAGCTGACAAAAGCCATGTACTAGTCATAATTTCACATGTTCTTCTAAAAAAAAAAAAAAGCTAGTAAGAATAATTTTTTCCAAGTATTTGTTCCAACATTTTCTGTTCCTCTAAGGATAGCTTTATTCTTTAATCTTTGGTTTTACAGGGACATTTTCAGGTTTAATCCATAGTTTTCACATTGAAGAACCCAATAAAAGGAAATTTGTAACTAGCTCAGTGCTTAAGATGTAAAGATTTATCCAAAGCACCAAATCTTTCATAGTTTTACACTGTAAGATGGGAAAGATTTTTAAAGTCTGAACTTAATGTCAAAGCAACATACTGCTTATTCCTAGTAACTTACCACTGTTCAGGCGATATCTTTTCAAAAATGCAGGGGCAGGCAGGGGCAATAGAGAAAGTCAAGTTGAGCTAGAGAACAACAGTGGTGTCAGAACTGGTAAGATTATGAAAGGAAAGAGGTTGGCAAGTCTGGAGAGGAAGGAAAGGGACTTTAGCCTGAGGTCAATTGGTTACATTTGATCAAGTGTTTAGAGCGGGAGAGGAGGGGCACATGGAAGCTTGGGATGAGAAGAAATGGCCTGAAATAGAGACAAATTATTTGGGAAAAAAAAATTAATGAAAATAAAAGAGGAAATAACATGCTTGTGATAAGAGATTCTGGGCTAGGGACAGGGTACAGTATACAAATAAAGCCAAGTTCAGGGCAGGATTAAAAGCCACCAATGTTTAGGTTGATACTTTTATTTTTCTAATTTATATTTCTCATTATTCAAAACCCCTTTGAAAAATCAAATATACTTTTATCACTCAGCCTTGTGGTCTTAGCTATTCCTCAGAGTGTGTCTCAGAATTCCAATGCTGGTCTGTGTACACACATCCAGCCTCTACTGATTTCTGTCTTTATTGGACCATTACCTGTTAGTGCTTCTCTCAGATACCTGCAAGTGTAGTTTCCAGGCATCTGCAAGCCTCATGGCAACCTAACTTTGGCCATCATAATTGTCTAATTCACATTTGCAGAGGTTAGAAAACTCTAAGTTTCCAGAATAATCTCTTTATGCACTAAACATCCAAGCTAATAAAATTCTCTTTCTTAGCAGGACATACTTACCCTCTCTTAATCAATTGTTTGGTTGTTAATAGCTCTTGTGGGTCTGGTCTGCACGGAGAAGTGTAGAAAACACCAGGAAATCAACTACTCAGATGGGCGTACACAGAATGGTGATTCTTGTCATCAGGTAGCAACATAGTTTAGCAATTAGGCTGCCTGGATTCAAATCCTGTCTATGCCCCTTACTACTGATGGGATCTGGGAAAGCTGTGGACCCTTTCTCAGCCTATTTTCTCATCTGTGAGATGAGCATAAAAAAAATCTTCCTTCATAGGATTATTATAAGAAATAAATAAGTAGATACAGGTAAATTGTTTATCTCAATGTCCAGAGCTGATAAGGTTCAACCACATTGTTTAAATTCAAAGGTTTTTCTAGGTCGGTCTGTATTGTAGAATCTAATAGTTCAATAAATCTTTCTCAAAGACTGTAATTACTGTGAAGTAAACATTTTGCATTTGAAAATTTGGGGTTGTCTTCAGTATTTTTATTCTCAGAATCAGCCCACAAGACTTGCACAGACCAGCGCTTCCTTCAGCAAGAAGGGAACCAGCAAAAACAAACAACCCCAGCTGTGAGAAAGGGATTGTCTTAGCAGCTCCGTTTTTCTCTCACACTGGCAATAAATATAGTCCAAGTCTTTGCTGCACTTCAGGAGGCTGTGTGAAAATTCCTCTTTGCAATTAACCAAGGAAAGAGGGAAATTTCTGACAAGTTTACTTGGCAATCTTAGATATTAAAATGAGGCTTACGAAATAAGCAGTAGAGCATCAAGCATTTACATCTCTTACACCGTTTCTAATTCAACATTTTCTCCATCACATAGTGTGCTGTAGGATTAAATCTATTCCTTAATTTACTGAAATTATTCAGAAGAGAAGCTTCAGGAAAATCTCAGCCCTTGGGATAATGCAACAGATGTCAGTGGGATGCTTAACCATTCACCGTGCCCTTCAAAAATGTATTGATCACATTTTTAAAAAGCAATACTTTACCATAGATTTTATGGCTCTTTCTCTTGTTCATGCTAAGTTTGAGAGTAAAATAGTTAATGTAAAGTTAGACTACCATTCTTCAAGTAAAAATCAAAACCAAAATGAATTTAAAAAATAATGAGCTGAAAGGTTTCCACCTCTGCATACCGCCTGAGTCAAGGAGCATGGATATGACACAAATTGTTAGATCCAGGAAGAAAAAAGAGCTGACAGGGATTATGGAGAGTAGCCACTGACACAAGGGGAGAGGACTTTATTTAACACAATTTGCAGGTGAGGGACTGCAGCATCAGGTTGGAGGCAGAACTTTTGAAGAGCAAAGGACTTGGTTTGAGAAGGTAGACATTGTATGACTTCTGAGACCTCCACATTTTCATTCCAGAATTCTAAAGCTCAGTTTTGTGAGAAAGTAGAGCTGGAACTTGCAAAGAATGAGAAAGTCACAGAGTGATCACAGCTTCAGATTATTTGCAGTATAGGCAGTTTCTAGCGAGCACACAGAAAATCCCAAACTCACTCTTGGTTGGTAAGTACTATGAGTACAAAAATTCCTTCCTGATTTTTAATTTTTTTCTCTTAATTAATCACTTTTCAATTCCACTTTTAGAGTCTTTGACTCTTACTTAAATAGTGGCTTTTTAAGTCAATCTATTTTAGTTTGTTCATAAAAGAAAGCAGCGAGATGAAAGGTATTCAATGAATGTTTTAAGAGATGGTACCTGGATGTTTGGATCCCAAATGCAGTCTCCTCTAAAATTCACATTGAAAAAATGCCATTTAGAGTCTAGGTTAGTTTGAAAAAGAATTGCTACAAAGGGTAAGAATGTTCGCTTACCATTTTCTTGTTTCTCAGTAATCCTCCTCTTTCTCGGGAAGAAAAAAAAATATTTGACATGTTCCAGTATCATTCCTGTTTATCAGAGGAAGTCAGAGCAGTCAGTGCATCTGGAAACCAAACCAGGAGATGATGTATTAGTTGCCCAAACATTTCTCTGGAAAGTAGGAACATAAGATGTGGGAAAAGTTATCCATGGGTGTTCTAGTTGTTCACAGCAACCTGAGCTGCACACTGCAGCCTACCTTGGCTTGGATGTGTAGGTGGCCTTGCACCAGGGGAGAATGATCATACACATGGTAAATGGAGTTAATATAGTAAAGCCAATTAAGCACTGATGTTTTGTCTTCTGACAGCATATGAATGTGCAAGCATTAAGTTATAGGAGAAAAGGGGCTAATTTTAGATTTGTTCCTAGCCCTCTCCATGTGAATGGTGTCGCTGTGAGCCCAGCAATGAAGTTCACTGTGTTGTAGCAGACTGCGCGGTTCCTGAGTGTGTCAACCCAGTCTATGAACCAGAACAATGTTGTCCTGTCTGCAAAAATGGTAAGACCATACTGCATTAGCTTTCAAAGAGGGGTTAGTGCAAAATACAGATATTTCCCTACTGCACACCATTCAATGCAAAGCCAAGATCTGCCTGTGGCTTTTTGATATGGGCATGGCAGATTTATATTTTTATTCCACCTTAAAGTGAAAATAAACCAGCAATGGGTAAATTGTGCAGCCTTCTCTTTGGGGAATTAAAGCTCTTATAAGCTGACTTTGTTGTGATCCCTATTATTTATTGTTGGTTTATAAGGAGGATATTGGCAAGAACATAGTGCCATCTTTTTGTAGTGACCGAATTTCTCTATCTTTGTGGAGCCTATGAAGCAGTTCACCCCATTTCATAGTGCATAACCCAAGATAGAGAGTAGGGTGAATCCAGGTATTTTGCTTTGGGCATAGATAAGACTTTAGGTTTAAAGTTAAGTTATCAAAGAAGTATAAAATTCAATCATCAGTGCACTTAAATTGAAGTAATAAAGACTAAAATGTTTAGGGCTTTCATTTTAGCTTTTTATTACAGTGGAACCTTGCTCTTGTAGTAAATGCTGTAGAGGATAACTTGGTTTATTTATAAGGTTATATGTTCCTTGTTGTCCTTCATGGAATGGAGAGGTTGAAACAACTACAATATCCTAATCACCCAAATCAATGGGATGCCACAGAGAAGACAATGCAATGCCATGAACCCAGGAAAGCATATCAACCAAGTGATTAGCCAACTTTTCCTAGTGGTCATGTACTACCAAAAAAGAAAATAATAATCATTCTTTGCTAGGTCACACTCCACAAATGCTCTCTTGGGCATTAATATCTGCTTGAAAAAGTGGTTCTAGCCCTCAATTAAGCCAAGTTCACTAATTCTAAGGCTGAATCCCTATGCCCTTTCTTGACTTGGCAGTAGTCATCTTCCTCTATTAAATATTCTTTGTCCTGAATTTAGAATTATGTTAGCTTACCTACTAATCTTTTCCTTCACAGAAGTATAATTAGAGAAAAAAAAAAACATCAGATTATTTAAAGAAAAAAAACAAAAGTATCTCTGGTTACTTTTATAACTTTTGTCCCAAAGGACTTATAAAGAATCCACATGACATTTTTCCAGGCACAGGTTTGACTATTTCTGATCCTATAAATCCCTGACGTTGAATACTTGAATTTGCTTCTCTCTGACTTCTTCTCTCCCTAACTCAACCTACCTATTACCGTGACCATCTCTCTGACTTAGAGGGTGGAAATAAATATCCTCCTGAAGTTCTATCCTACCTTAAATACGCAAAGATATCAACTTTAAGACTTTATATTTTTAAAAGGATTTTGAAGAAATTGGAAAAGATACAGGAATGAACAATAAGATGATTTAATGGTTGAAAAATGGGACCTAGGGAGGACAGACTGATAGAGTTAGCATAATTTGTCCTGGAGAAGAGAAGGCTCAGGGGAGACCAAACTGTCATAAGGTATATGAATGGTTAGTCTAAAACTGTTATTTTTCATTTTCAAGGATAAAAGGAAGAAAAACTTGGCTACCTAATCAATCTTTAAAAAATAGGATTGACACATCTTTGAAGACTGTTCCTTTTTTTCTAGAAGCAACTATCTAAACAGGTCCTTGAAGATCTTTTCTTCTCTAGGCAGCCCTGGTTAACTTTGTCTCACTTTTAGGGTAAACACAATTATGCTTACAGTTAAAAATTCTTGTCTGGACATATTCAACATACTCATATAATTAGAGTATCTAGAGCAGCGGTTCCCAACCTTTTTGGCACTAGGGACCGGTTTCATGGAAGACAATTTTTCCATGGATAGGGGTGGGGGAGGTGCTGCTCACCTCCTGTTGTGCACCCCACCCCCGACCCTGTTTCTAAGTTTCATGGAACAAAATTTTTGAAAGAATGGTGAGGGGGCGACTCTGTGCGCATGCTGCACACCAGTACCGGTCCGCACCTGGGAGTTGGGGACTGCAGATCTAGAACATATATTACACATGTATGTATCACATTCTCCCAGCAACGCTACACCAAAGCCCATAGTGTATCTAGAGTTAATGTCTATGTTATGTGTTAAATCAGCCACACAAATTAATTACACTTAATTTTATGTCACCCAAGATTATCCTGTTTCTGTTACATATTAGAGTAGAAATCTGTCTTCAAAAGAAACTCTCTTTGTACAAAAATGTATAATGAATGGATTTTACGTGTTCAATTAATTAGTTAATTAATTAGTAATCCCTTAATGTTCCTGATAAACAGATGCTGTGTGCTCAGGTATATTAGTTAAGTTTTCTGATTCTTTTTTTGTCCACAAAGCACTGCAAAATGATCACTTCTGTTCCTTCCTTCTTGCTACTTCCAAACAAACGTTTTCTTTTTTTCAATAAGGAAAATGAATGTGAATTAAACTAGTGAGAAGACTGATTGCAATATAACATCATGAGATGCTTTTTGTTATTATTAAATGTCACTAATTAGTCACTTATGCTCAAAAAGTGAAGTATGATCATTTTCAAAGAAAGGCACATCAAGGACCACTGAGGACTCCCATGGCCACCAGTGGTGCCAATATTTTTAGTAAGAAAACAGGTTGAGCCCAGGCCTTATTTGCTCTCATTCTATGCCTAGCCCAGAAAACAGAAAACAGATGACCCAAATATAGAAGAGCTGGAGGGAAAGATAAATGTTTATTATGACAGAGTATAACTAGAATAGTTTCTTATATTTCCAACAGTAAGTCTATCTCATTACATATAAGAAGATAAATTTGCCCATTATTCTATAAACTATTTTTTAAAGTATGCTATGATCTTAGTATGAAAAAAGCAACAAAATAAAAATATACCCTATGAATTCAAGGTAGAGGCAATGGATTTTAACTTGTAAACAGCCTTATAATATTTTTTACATTTTCTTAAATCTTCATAAAGGTTGATGATTTTGGCAGGCAGATAATTTTCAGTTTGCATAAATGCTGATTATCTTGGCTGTCAAATAATTTCCTTTTGCATACCAAGACTGATTTCTCTGCCTTCCTGAATTATAACTTGCCAAGAGCAACAGGCATTAAAGATATAAAACTTTTAATATAAGATATGAGCTTTATATTAAATATATAAACTTTTAAAAAGTTTAAAGTGATAGAATCTACCACATCTAACCTTAAAATTCAATATTCAACTAATAGTGAAACCCTTGTTTTGAGATTAAATAAAACAAGAAAATATAACATAGTTTTCCCATGAAACAGTAGTTTACCAATGAAAATATAACAGTTGTCTTTAGAAATAAATATTTTAATATTATAAAGAACAAGCTAATTTGCTCCCTGGATAAATAATGGTAACCTCTCTTTATTTTCAATAACATAATTTTTAAGAATAAATTTAGAGACATATGTTTCTAGGAATTTTCTCTAATTGTGTAAAGAAGAAAGAGAATTTTAAGTTTCCTGGTCTCAATGATTACCTCAAACAAGATTTACAATGGTTATCAATGAATACAGCCAAGCCATAAAGTATACATACTTTATTTATGTTAAAGTTAGTTCAGCACCAAGAAGAGACCATCAATTCAGCCTAAATAAAATAAAAACACTAGGGAAAGACACAGTGACTGAATAGAGTCTATGTAACACACATACCAAGAGGAAGAGATGAGAGTAATTTTTTATTTGGGAAAATTGGGGGGATTGATGTAAGATTCATTGTTTCTAAAAATATAATTAATCATTTGTTTTTCCTTCCTTTATATGGTTTTAAGAGCTAGAAATACAAATGATTTCCTGAAAAATATGACATTTCCAGACTGTTTTTCTTTCCTAAGATTGTGTTTCTTTGACTTATCTTTGTGCCCTGGGCCTTTCCATGTGAATTAATGAGCATTCTTTAGTTTTCTGTTTTATAATATGAAAAAAAATAAATTAGCACAGCATCTGCTTAAAGAAAATATTCCAATTTGGAGTATCATATAAACATTTCAAATGTTTAGAAAATGACCATACATTTGACCAATAACATGGCTATTTGTATATATTATATAAATATATAAATATATACATATATAGCATCAAGAATGCCTATTATTTATTTTTGTATGTGAATTAATATTAATTTTAATTTCAACTTCTTGCACTGTAGCCACTCATTCCATTCTTCAGTTGTCCATACACGCTGATATTTTTGTCTCGAGTCATTAAGTATCCATGTTTACAGAGTAATGAATATCTGTATTAAAAAATAAAATATGTGGCCAGTTATCAAAATATTTAATTATTGGAGCATTCAAATAACTAACTGTATTTTTTACATTCATCAGCCAGTATGTCAGTGAGTTCTATGTTTTCACTGGAATATATAGTCAGTAATTATTCATGACTCAGAAGGAAAAGTTACCTCATGAAAAACTGGAATAGACAGGAAAGCCCCACAAAAATCCTCTACACACATTGAGTTTTCCTCTCCTTTCTAACTAAAGTTGTCATATGCCCTGTTTAAATATGTAATTCCATATCACTTACTATCTTCTAGTTTAGTAGTGATATAAGTAAGACAGGAAGTACACTGGCCAAAAGGAAAGTAGAAAAAAAGAGGACAGCAAAACGGGATGGACCATGCACAAATAAGAAAGAGAAAGGACTTTATAGGTGTGCAGAACTTCTAAAGATACTTGGGAGAACATGTTTGCCGGATAAAATTGTTAATATCCCTAATATACAAAGAGCTCCTTGAAATAAATAAGAGAAAGAAAAACAATTCAACAGAGAATATGGGCAAAAGACGTATAAAGGAAATTCGCAGAAGAAGAAAACCAAATGTCTAATAAATATAAGGTAATATGCCTAACCTCAAAGGGATCAAAGAGGTAGAAATCAAAACAATAGGATATCAGTTTTGTATTGATAATAATTCGGCACTGATAGTACCTTATATTGGCAAGGTATTGAGAGATGAGTGAAGAAATAGTTGATGAAATGTTGGACAACTTTTAAGAAAGCACTATCCATCAAAATTTTGATGTAACTAAAAATCAGCAATTGCACCCCTTGTATTTTGTCCTACATTTACATACAAAATTTTCACTGCATTTCAAGAGTGTTGTAAGAATAGTTTTTCAGTAGAGTTATGAAATATATTGCAGCCTTTAAAAATATCTCTGACATATTTTACTACCATGTAAAATAAGCAAGAACTGTATAGTAGACTACACATTATTGCATATACAATATAGTAATGTATACTATAATATATTAAGAGTATATACATTTTATATGATATATATTTAAAATGTTTTTATTTTTAAATGAGATACAATTTTAAGTAGATACTAATTTGTGCATAGGAAAAGAGATAAGTGGATACACAACAGAATGTTAACAGTAATTCAGTGATTATTTTTAGGAATAAGTGAGAAGGTAAAGGGAGAAGAGAAAAAAACTAAAATCTTCAATACATTAAACATTTGCAAATTAATAATAAAAACAACAGAAAATTACATGATCAAGTAGTTCACATACAAAATACAAATGTTCAAAAAGTATATAAATCATTGTTCCCCTAAAAAATCAAATTAAATTATTTTTAAACACATTTTTGTCTTTTGTATGTTGCATAGAGAAATTTCTGGGATATCATTTTGTATTGATAATACGAATTTTTAACAGTGAACCAGTGATCAGAAGAGGAAGTAGGGAGTAGAAGTAAGAACATAGAAATGGGGACCTTTGACTTTTTATATCATCGGCCTCTTATTAAATGAATTTTTATAATTTAAAATATTTCGTCAAACCTTTAAAGAAAGGATGATCCTAATGTTATTTAAACTTTTCTAGAAAATAAAGAAGAAATTTTATTTTTTTATTAAATAGAGTACAATATTGTAACAAACCAAAGATTACAAACTAAAAGATGAAGTTAAAAAGCAATCTTACTTATGGTTATTAATGGGGAAATCTTAAATAAAATACAGTCACAAAATCCTCAATCTAAAACCCTTCAGTTGTAGATTTTACAGAAGAAATACATTTATATATTGTATTATATATTACATCCTCTAGTAATCTAGGGCACTATTCTTCAATCAATTACATGAACATCTCTGCAATAAAACATGTAGTACTCATACTAAGGAGACTGAATAAGTATAATGAAAAGCCTCACATCATCTCAGGTCACGGGTTTAATTCCAACTGAATTTTTGTCTCAAAGTCATGAAAAAACTTTGGATTTTCAGAGATTGTGGGAAAGGGATTGTATATTTTGTTAGCAAATAGAAAATAGCAGCAGGTTAAAATAATTATGCATCCTGACCAAGTGAGATTTACTATCTGAACTATTTGCATAGTTCAACATTAGGAACTCTATTAATATAATTTATTTTATTATTAAATTGAGGAGAAACATCATTTCTATATACACTTAAAAACATTAGACATAAATCACCAAATCAGTGACAAAAATTTTTGATATGATAAAATCGACATGGATAATTCTTACTTGATAAAATATACCTGCCTCAGCCAAAAGGCCAAAATCATGCTTAACAGGTATAAGACATGCTTAACACTAAAGACATTCCCAATGAAGTCAAGTATAGGACAAGGATGCCCATATTATTTAACGTTTCAGATAGGTGGACAGAAGATATATACACACATATATGCATATATATATATATACACACACATACATACATACTAGCTAATAAGAAAAAAGAGAACTCGGAAGAGAAAAATTGGAAAGAAGGAGACAAAAAATGATGTCACTCTTTGCAGATGATATGATTGTATCTTCAAAAACCCAAGAAAATTGACAAAAACTACTATCAACGAAAATTTAGTAAGATAGTAGGGTACCGAATGAATGTGTAGATGTCAGAGACGTATACATATTTGTATATATATATAATAACATATACATATTACTAAAATAAAATTGTGCCATTGGTTCATGATGCAGAAATATCAATAAAATACGAAAGTTCATTAATAGACCTAGCTACATATGAAAATTTGGTTATGTGATAAATTCATATGTCAAATCAATAGGAAAAAGACAGTTTATAGAAGAAATGGTGTTGGGACAACTGGATAGTTATCAGAAAATTTTTAAATAACTACTTTATCCCATAACTCTCATATATAAAAAGTTCTTAAAAACTGATAAGGAAAAAGACCAATGATTTTATTTTTAAAATGGGCAAAGAACTTCAAAAGGCATTCCACATAAAATGAAACAAAAATGGCCTTTAAAGATGAAAAATTTCTCAAATCCACTTGTAGGAAGTAAAATGCAGATAAAAAAATTGATACCATTTTTTTACTTAGTAAATTGGCAAAATCCTAGAGTTTAATAATCCACCTTGTTGGTAATACTGTGGTGAAACAGATACTCTTCCCAGTGGATTGGTGCAACCCCCATTAAGAGAAATTTGACAATATATACAAAAATTAAAGTACATATACTTTTTGTCTTAGCAATTTCACATCTATTTACAGATATGTGAAATGACATGAGAAATGTGGCTCATTTTCTACATCATACTTTGGGTTTTCTGATTAATGAGAGATGGTTAGAAAATTTGTAGAAACAACTACAGATTTAAATTTTTTTATAACATGTTATCAATTGATAGTCAAAATAGAGAAGATTTTTTTCTTTTAAATACTCAGTGAAACATTTTTATTTTATTATAATTTACATAGCTTCCACTTTTATTTTTTATTTCATATAATAAATTTTAAACTTTTAATTTACATGGTTCAAAATTATGAAAATAATAAAAATTTCAATAATAGATGTTAAAATACTTTTTGAAAAAATAGAATTACATTAAAATAAATATAATGTTCGGGATATATATATTTTATAAAAGTCATGAAGTTTACTAAAACCTATTTTAAAAAATAAAATAGGTTTTATTAAGACATACCAAGTTTCTAAATGTGAAAACTCAAATTTCTTGAGTTATCTGATAATAAATTAATTGGAAATTCTATAAGAATTTTCTATGTGATATAATTTTTTATAAATTGACAAAATAATTATTTCCTGTGGAAAATTTAAATACATGAAAAAAATACATTTGCTGGGGTTTGTAAATTCAACCTACCAGCTATACTAAAATATTATATAAAGATACAATCTTAAACAGTGTGATGTTGAAACAGAAATAAACAGAAGTGAATAGAAAGTCAAAAAGGAACCCACATATGTATTATAACTTAGTGTATACAATTAAGGTGACAGTATCTGATGAAAGAATGTATTATTCTAGAAATGTATTAGAAAAGTTCACAATTTTCAACAAAAGTGAAATTACATTCCTACCTTGTCCATTATATAAAAATAAATTTCAATTGCATTAAATCTAGAAAAAATTATAAAGGAATTTTTAATATAATGCAAATATTAACTTGTTCTCAGGATAGGGACAGTCTTTCTAATCATAAAGGCAAATAAAGAATTTCTAAAAGAAAAATTTGAAATGAAAATTAAGTAATATATAATTTTTTACACCTGTGCTGTAAAATGTAACATATAATTTTATCTATAAATTTCTTCATATATTAAAAGAAGATAGTATCTAGTTTTGGAAAGGTAAAATGTAAAAGGCATTCTCACACACTGCTGGTAGGAGTGTGTGTCATCCTTTCTGAAGGGCAAAAAAAAAAATGTATGAACCTTTGATCCAGCAATGACACTTCTAGAAGTTAATCAAAAAGGAATAATCAGAGAGGACTATAAAAAGGTGTGTACAGAGATATCTGTTACAGAGTTGTTTTATAATAGCAAAAACTTGGAAAAACTGAGACCTAAATATTCAAGAATAAAGTGATTGTTTTAAAACTCCATATTATATCTACATGGACTACTAAAAAAGCATTAAAAATAATATAGTAAAGAATTAAGAACATCCCCTCCACAAAAAAATGGATGTTCACAATATATTATTGAATTAAACTAATGGGCCAAAGGCAATACATATATGACCCTATTTTTGTTAAAAAGAAAATAGATCATTTGTATAGAAAATAGGCTATAAGGAAATACTTCAAAATGTTAGTAGTGCTTAACAGTATACAGTAGGCTAATAGATAATGTTTACTTTCTTTCTTTTGCTAGTGTATATTTTCCAAATTTCCTGCAACAAACATATTATCCTGTGATTCAAAATTACTATTTGAAAGAGATAGAAAAACTCATAACCACGATGTAAATTTTTTCTTTTATAATTTAATAATTAATCAACGGCATATCCCTTTTTAGAAATCGCACTATGATTCCTTGTTAAAATTTGTATGTTAAAACAAATTAGTTAACCAAGTAATAATTTCTACCACTTGACTTTTCAATGCCTTTAACTATGGGATTCTTTTCAAAGCATTTGGAAAGCCTCATTGCCCATTTTACGCACCTATTGGGGAAATTGCTGAAATATTCAATAAGTATATCCATTTACATTTTCATGAAACTATTTTGAAAACTCCACCAAGTTTGAAAATTGGGAACAAGTCTTTCACCTTAATTTAATATGTTCTCACTTCCTCTTAGGTAGAAAATTAGTGACAAGCATAACAGATATAAAACAAACTCACTGAACATGGAAAATTTTCTGGCAGCTGCACACATCCATTGGCTACAGAGCCCCTGAAGCGGTTCATGATGAAAGCATGTCCTATGAAAGGCGGTTTTTAAGTCTACATTTTATTGACTCTACAACTGAAGGTCAGAATTATCATATTCTTCTGAAGTAGATGTCATAACAAAGTAATTATAAATAGCTATTTTAATGAACCACAAACAACAATTTCCTATTTCTTTCATAAAGCTTCCTCCAAAATATGAAAGGAAATATTTATATTTATATTATCTTAGACCAACAGGGATTCCCTCTTAATTCATCAGCAAATTAGATTTCAAAAGCATTATTTTACAATGTTGACACAAAGGAAATGAATGCCACATTTATTTCCTGTGATTTCCTAATCAGATCGCTTCTGCAATTATCAGGGCTACCTGATCTTTAAGAAAATGTAGAAAGGAAGACCAACACATGGAAAAATTTGAACTTTTTTTCAGTGTTTCTCCCTTAACATATGGAAAATGCTTAGGAACTATTTTTTTCCTACATAAATATTGGGAATGTTGAGTGTGATCTTCCCACAAAGCACACAGCTTCTCCCTTGAGAACGAGACACATGAGAAGTTGCACTCACTCCTTCGAGTGCCATATAGTACTTTAATGTTCAGTGTAATCATTCTGCAGGGCACTTGAGGGACCAGAGTAAGGGAATTGAACACATATAGACGAAATATCTTTCTCCTAACATTCATACAATCTTGAAGGTAATCTGACTCAAAAATAGTATCTAGGCATACTGTTGAGTGTAGCTCCAAGAACTATTCTTAAACATACTTTGTCTTATTCTTGAGCCTCTAAGTATCTTTTTTTTAAAATAGACTATTGCTGTCTTCTAGGATTACGGACAGTAATCTCTAATAAACTACCTTTGTGTACTGTAGATGGTAGAAAATAGGCAACCGGAATCACCAACCAGGTTCCTTGGTGGTTGGGTATATTAAGTTCTTTCAGAAGTAATTAAATGGGGTGGGGTTTGACCGGGAAGCCAAGGCATTCACTACTGCCAAGATTCAAGAACACCTAGAACTAATCTCGTCTCTCCAGGGAGTCTCAAACCATTGGTTATGGGAGAGCCTCACTGAGGGTGCAATGCAGCTGCTCAGTCTCAAGCATGGTCAGCCTCCAGTCCATCATGACCCTCAAGCTCTTCCTCACACAGCCCAGACATCCATAGATGTCTCAGAGACCAAGTGGTCACTGCTCACACTGAAGGTACAAATTAAAGCACACAGTCTCACTTCCTCCAAACCAACTTTCTGATGTAGACAAGCCAAGAAGTTACATTCACTCTTCCATGTCACGTCAGCATTGCCAAGCAGGAGACAAAGCTTTTCAGAGAGGTGGAATCCCAAGGCGAGATTTGCCCCACCACACCACCACCATTTCCCACGCAATTTTGTGTAAACCCCAGAAATCTAGGTGCTTCTGAAAAGATAGCCCTTCCTGTCCCAAGAGACACAGCCTTCCCTCACTGCCTACTGTGGGTCTCCTAGTACTAATCTCAGGATGCTCTTTCTCCCTGCTCATCTCAGACCCCACCCCCAGAAGCCCAGGACCACCAAGGAACACCTCAGCCCCTGGACTTGATCCCCATAAGGTTCTATGAGCTGTGAGCTAACACCCCAAATGATCAGTTTCTATTCCCTTTCCCTTTTTGTTCTCCATCACACCAACTGCCACATAAATATTAATAAGTATGTATTTTACTGATTTAGTTGCTTGTCTCCCCTCCTCACACAAGTGTAAACTCCAAGAAGGCAAGGCTTTTTATGTTTTGTTCACAGTTTATTCCCACTATCTGTAACATGTTATAGATGCAAATATATGGGTTTGAATAAATTAATGACTAAACACCCATATTGTGCCTTTGGAAGAGCTGTAATTAAATAAGAAGTTTGATTCTTTGAGTTATTTTAAATTACCTTTTGAAAAGTATTCATCTTCTTTTTCACCACAAAGGAGCTTTTCACACAGAGAGCCTAGGGTGCATTGTGTGGTGAGAAGGAAGATACTTCTCAGAAGATTTCTTTCCTAATTAAGTTTGGTTTAATTTCCTACCAAGATTAGCCAGCACACATTAACTTGTGAGAGGCATAGCATGGTGACCTAAAAGAGACAGGTTGATCGCCACGGGAAACTGAGTCTAGCTTGAAATTTAACTGTTTCATAATTTCACCATGGATACTTAAAGCTTCTGTTCATTAACAACAGACTTCATGTAATGTGTGGGTTACTTCGATGCAAAATTAATGTTAGACGTTGGCTGTATCATTCTTTACGATATATAATCTTTTATTAAATTATGACAATTAAGTCTGTTAATACCTGCAAAGCACCTAGAACATATAAGAGGGATTAATAAACGAGAGCTAGTGTTACTCTAGTAATTAGATTAATTATAATCATTAGACCAGTCATTGAGAAAACACGTGAAAAGCGCAACTACTCCTCTCAGCAGAGGCCATCAGCAGACACCACTTTCCATCCCCAGTCTCCCAGCATTCACTGACACCTGATGCATCCTGCAAGCACCTATCCCCGGCGCCCTCTCTTCTCAGGGCCAAGACCCTCCTGCCGTCTCCCTGTCATCCAGGGTCTGCTCTTCCCCACATTTCAGCTAAGTGGACCTATATTTTATGACTTATCATCTGATAAGCCCAAGAATGCTTAACTGGTATCTTTAATACCTGACATCCCACCTATATCCCTCAACATTTTAGTGACGTCCTTTATGACAATTTTAGAGGTGAAAGAGATGGTGAACATAAGAGTATTTATAAACGTGTGTGGGGATGCAACGTGTCCTGCAGTAGGCTAGAAGGGTCACCATTTTGATGGGTTGTACAGCTTTTCTATCCTTCTCCAGTGGTTTGGCGTAGGGGCTGATCGACCTTTTTAAGAGATACGAAAGCCATGAATGTTGACCACACATGTGATCTGAAAGTTTTTGGTAAAATAGACTGAATTTAATGTGAAGACAAGGAACAAATTCAGAAAATGTGCCTTGGTATCAGGGTGGAGGGAGAAAAACTGATTGTAGGAGATAATCCTAGAATCAAACTATGTGACTGAAAAATAAATCAGAAACATGGCATGAAATGGACAAAGGAAGCTTGCTAACCAATACCTCTTCCGGCATATAGTGATTGGAAAACCCAACGTGAACTGCTGTGGCTGAGGAAGGCAGCCCTTGCTGCAAGACCCCTGAGATTTAAATGTAGCTCAGCTGCTTCAAATCAATCTATCAGAAATGTTAAACCTCTTTTGAGACATATTTATGGTTAGATGCCCCTGAATTGAGAAAAGGGAAATAGGAAGTTCCTGCATGCATGCTTATTTTGCTTACACGTGCTTCATTTGTGCAAGGTGATGGCTCGGAGCAGCGGCAGCTATAAATGCCACTGCTTGTCAGGGTAGATAACTAGCTAACCCTGAGTCTTTCCTTCCTCTTACCCAGCACGTCTATGCGTTTTGCAGGAAGGCCCATAAAACAATACACCTGCCTTCTGGAGGGCTAAGCTCAGTTAGTTTCCAACATCATTAAATAATAAGATAGTCAGCAGTATTGTATGTGAAATAAGGGCAAGACACAGGGCACTAGGGACTGATGTCATGTGCTTAAGATGTGGGGTTCTCAGCGTGTATGTTTGCTTTGTCTAATTTGTTTGGATTTGATGTGATGACTTCTTTGGGAATGGAAAAAGATGACAATGAAAAATAACCCAAGAGGAACACTCAGTGAAGGGAAAAGCACATAAGCCTGTAAAGCCATAATTCTTGCAGGTTGATGGTAAAAACTTAATTGGCTTCTGCTTTAACTGTCAGAAGATACAAGAGTCAGGTCTCTGAGCTGAGTGACGTAATCAGCCCCTATAAAATGTCAGTGGAGATGGACAGACAAGCTGTACAACCCATTAAAGTGGTGACCCTTCTAGCCCACCGCAGTACACGTCTGCATCCCCACACGTGTTCATAAATATTCTCACACTCATGCTCTCTTTCACTTCTAAAATTTTCAAAATGATTGTCACTTAAAATTTGAGGAAAATATCTGGGACATCAGGTATTAGAGACATCACTTAAGCTACATATATTTTCCCAATATGGAGCATTCTTATCAGATGACTAAGTCATAAAATACAGGCCTAATCACAATAGTTGTAATGTGGGGAAGAGCAAACCCTGGATGACAGGGAGACAGCAGGAGAGTGTGGCCCTGAGAAGACAGGGCACCTGGGATAGGTGCTTGCAGGATGCATCAGGGGTCAATGAATGCTGGGAGACCGGGACGGAAAGGGGCGTCTGCTGATGGCACCTACTGAAAGGAATAGTTGCCCTTTTCATATATTTTCTCAACGTCTGATCTAATGATGACAACTAATCTAACTTCTAAGAGTAACACTAGCTCTCATCCATTAATCCCTCATATGTTCTAGGTCCTTTGGAGGCATTAACATCCTTGACCTTTACAACAATCCTATAAAGAGGAAACAATTATGATCACTAATGTGCTAGGGAGGAAGCAGAAGCTCAGCAAAAGCAAATAAATTGCCCTCAGATAAATGCTGAGACTTGAAGCCTGCTCTGTCAAACTTCAAAGCCTATGTTTTTAACTAGTAGTTCCCAAAGCATAGCCCCACACCACCAGCATCAGCATCATTTGGAAGCTAGTTAAAAATGCAAAATTCTGAACCCATCCCATTTCTACTGAATCGGAAATTCTGGGGTTAGAAGCCAGCATTCTTTGTCTTAACAAGCTCTCCAGGTGATTCTGATGCTCCACATTTAAAAATTATATTTCTTTTCAGGTGCTTTTTAGGGAATTCATTCTCTTTCAAATGAAAAATAAGTGTACCTGGGCCGTGGGGCTAGGGGGTGCTGAAATCATCATCCATGACTACCTGAGAGAATGTTATGCTAGGACAAGAAGCAAGACCAAGGCTGGAAAGGAAGGGTCAGACCATGAAATGCCCTGGAGAGGAAGCAAGACCACTTGGGTCGGAGAGGATCTATGAGTAGCAAATCTAAACCCTGGCAAAGGCAGGTTTCCCGGTGCCTAAGAGAGGAAACAGCTGGGAGATACCAGGCGCTGGTATTCTGGTAAAGCGGGCAAGAATAGTCATTCTTAATGGTCTTGACATTTCTTAGTAACAAAGTCATGATCATTGAGAAGTAACTTCAATTCATTTTTAAAGGCAGCAAAAGCCCCTCGAGAAGGCACAGTAATGAAGGGAAAGCAATGTGAGATGAAAGTGATGATTGCAAATTCCTTCACTGTTCATCATAGTCTTCTTTAGTGATCTACCGTAAAGAAGTGATTGTCTCAAGTGACATTCTTTCTGGATTTGAGTCATGATAACTATAACTAACATTTAATAAGTCATAATTATATTAAAGAATATTTTCATTTTAAAAACACTTATTGAGATCTGACATAAAATGAACTGCATATTTTTAAAGTGTAAAATTTGCTGTTTTAATATGTATACCTGTGAAACCATTAACATAATCAAGGCAGTACACATATTTGTCATTCCCAAAACTTTCCTCAAGCTCGTTTGTAATTTCACCCCTCAGTCCCTCTCTGCCCCATCCTGTCCCAGGTAACCTCTATTCTGCTTTCAGTACCGATACATCAATTTGCATTTCCTAGAACTTTGTATAAATGGAATCATTCAATATGTACTCTTTTGTCTAGCTTCTTTCCCTTAACATAGAGATTCATATATACTGTAGCTTATATCAATACATCATTCCTTTTTAACTGCTGACTAATACTCCATTGTATAGCTTACCACAGTAAAATATATCTATTCACTAGTTGATGGAGCTTGAGTTTTTTCTAGTTTTTTTATTATTATTACAAATAAAGCTACTACAAATATTACCACAGAAGTCTTTGTATGGATATATGCTTTACTTTCAATTTTGAAAAAACCTAGGAGTAGAATGCTAGATCATATGGTAGTGTATATTTAACTTTTTTTTAAATGTCAAACGGGTTCAAAGTAGCTGTACCATTTCAAATTCCCATCAGAAATGTATGAGACTGCCAGTTCCTCTACATCTTCATCAATGTTTGGGATCATCGGTCCTGTTTAATTTTAGCTATTCTAGTACAAATATATTGTTATTTAATTGTGGTGTTAAATTGCATTTTCTTAATGACTGTTGAGCGTAAGCATCTTTTCTTATGCTAATTTTCTTTCTTCTCTAGTGAAATGTTCATTCAAATCATTTGTTCATTATTTTTTTATTGGGTTGTTCTTATTATTGAGTTTGGAGTATTCTTTATATATCCTAGAGGCAAGATCTTTATTAGATCTATGCTTTGCAACCATTTTTCACCAGTCTATGGTGTGTCTTTCATCCCATTAACAACGTCTATTGAAGAGTAGAAGGTTTTGATTATGATGAAGCCCAATTTATCAATGTTTCTTTTTATGAATTTTGCTTTTTGTTGTTACCAAGAAATCTTGACCTAACCCTAGATCAAAAAAATATTTTTCCTATGATTTCTTCTAGAAGTGTTTGAGTTTTGGATTGTAATTTATATCTATGAGTCATTTTGAGTTAATTTGTGAGCATGACACAATAAATTAATTGAAGTTTTTTTCTTTTTTTGAATATGAATATCCAGTTGTTTAAGTGCCATTCTCTAAGAACACTATTCTTTCTCCACTGAATTGCATTTGTAACCTTTGTTAAAAATTAGTTGTCCATGTATGCTCATATATAATTGCAATTATTTCTTAACTCTCCTGTTCACTGAAGTTGTTTTGGCTATTCTAAGACCTTTACATTTCTATCCAAAGTTTAGAATCAATTTATCAGTTTCTACCTGCCCCCGCATAAGAGTCTATTGGGATTTTGATTGGCATTGCAGTGGGAAATGCATTGGCATTTTCCCTATTTGGGGAAATTAGGCATCTTAACAATATTCAATCAATTCATGCACATGATATGTTTCTCCATTTATTTAGTTCTTTAATTTCTTTTGGCAATATTTTGTAGATTTCAGCGTACAGGCCTTTCACATCTTTGGTCAGTTTTATCCAAAATTATTTCATTTTCTAAATAATATTTTAGTTAATATGCATTTTTAAATTTCTGATTATTTATTGCTAGCATATAGAAATACAACTGATATTTATATATTTATCTTAGATCATAAAACATTGCTAAACTTAATTATTGGATCTATTTGCTTTTTATTTTGTGTAGATTCCATTGGACTCTGCACAATCATGTTGTCTGTGAATAGATCTATTGCTTCCTTACCAATTTGAATGCTTTTTAGTTTTTTTTCTTATTGCACTTTCTAGACTATCCCACACAATGTTGAATAGAAATGATAAAACTGCACATCCTTGTGTTGTTCTAATTAGGGGAAAAAATCATGTAGTATTTCCCAATTAAATATAATGTTATCCATGGGTTTTTCATAGATGTTTGCTATTAGTTTGAAAAAGTCCAATTCTATTCCTACTTTGTTAAGAGGTTTTTATTGTTGTTGTTTTTCAATCAGAAATTGATGTTAGATTTTGTTAAAGGATTTTTCTGTGTCTATTGAGTTGATCATGTGTGTTTTTTTTTTTTAGTTTGTTAATGTGGTGAATTACATTGATTACTTTTCAAATTTTAAGTCAACTTTTCATTCCTAGGATAAATTGTACTTGGTCATAATGTACTCTTTTTATATACTGTTGAACTTGCTAAAATTTTATTTGAAATTTTGTCATCTAAGTTTATGAGGCATATTGGTCTGTAGTTTTCTTTCTCTTTAATGCTTTTATCAAATATCAAAGTATTGCTGGCCGCATAGAATGAGTTAAGGAAGTATTCTCTCCTTTTCAATTTTCTGCAAGAGTTTGTATAGATTTTTTTCCTTAAATGTTTGGTAGAATTTACCAGTGAGCTATGATGCTGTCTGAACTTCCATTTTCTCTGTGAAAAAGTTAAAAGAAATTTAATTTATTTAATAGCTATAAGGCTATTTCTGAATTATTTCTTCTTGAGCTAGCTTTGGAAGTTCGTCTCTTCAAAGAATTATACCATTTCATCTAAGCTGACAAATTTATGTTCAAAAGTTATTAATAATATTAACTTAGCATCTGTTTAATATTTTCCAATTCTGTAGTTATTTCAGCTTTCTTGAGTTTTGTTATTGACCCATAGTATTTCTACATATTTATGGGCTACATGTGATATATTGTTATGTGCATGGGATATGTAATGATCAAGTCAGGATATTTACAATATTTGTCATTTCTATGTGTTAGAAACATTTCCAAACTTCTTGTCTAGCTATTTTGAAATATACAATATATTGTTGTTAATTACAGTCACGCTACTCTGTAATTGAACATTAGAATGTATTCTTTCTATCTGTGTGTTTGTACCCATTAACCAAACTCTCTTTACCCATCCCCCCACACACATACCCTTCCCAGCTTCTGAAAACTATGATTCTACTCTCTACCTCCATGAGATTAACTTTTATAGCTCCCACATATGTGTGAGAACATGCAATAGTTTTCTTTCTGTGCTTGGTATTTTAGTTAACATAATAGCCTCCAGTTCCATCCATGTTGTTGTAAATGACAGGATTTCATTCTTTTTTGTAGTCAAATACTATTTTATTGGGTACACATACCACATTTTCTTTACCCATTCATCTACTGATGAACACTTTGGTTGATTTCATATCTTGGCTATTGTGAATAGTGCTGCAATAGGTATGAGGGTACAGGTATCCCTTTGATACACTAATTTTCTTTTATTTGTATAAATATCCAATAGCAGGATTACTGGATCATATGAAAGAGCTTATTTTAGTTGTTTGAGAACTTTCCATACTGTTTTCCCCAATGGCCATACTATTAATAATTTATGTTCCCACCAACAGTGTGTAAAATTCCCTTTCTCTGCATCCTCGTCAGCATCTGTTCTTTTAGTTGTTGTTTTCTTGACTTTTTCATTATAGCCATTCTAATTGGGGTAAGATGATATTTCATTCTGGTTTTGATTCACATTAACTTGACGCTTACTGATCTCATAGACCTGTTTGCCATTTGTATGCCCTCTTTTGAAAAATATCTATTCAGATTCTTTACCTCCTTTTTAGTAGGATCCTTTGGTTTTTTTCTCTTGAGTTGTTTGAGTTTTCTTTGTACATTATGGATATAAGTTCACTGTCAGATGAAGAGTTTGCAAATACTGTCTGCCATCCAACAGGTTGTCTCTTCACTCTGTTGATTGTTTTCTTTCCTATGCAGAAGTTTTTTAGTTTAACATAGTCCAATTATCTATTCTTGTTTTTGTTACCTGTGCTTTTGAGGTCTAGCCATAACATCTTTGCCTAGACCAATGTCTCCAAGAATTTCCCCTATGTTTTCTTATAGTAGTTTTATAGTTGCAGATCTTACATTTAATATTTAATCAATTTAAGTTGGTTTTATATATGGTGAGAGAGAGGAATCTAGTTTCTTTTGCATATGGGTATCCAGTTTTCCCAGCATCATTTATTTAAGAGGGTGTCCTTTCCCGGTATATGTGCTGGGTGCCTTAGTAAAAATTGTCAGCTGTAAATATGTGGATTTCTGGGTTCTCTATTCTGTTCTATTGGTCTATGTGTCTGTTTTTATATAAACAGTATGCTGTTTGGATTACTATAGCCTTATAATTTATTAATTTTTTATTTCAATAGATTTAGTGAGTACAAGCTGAATTATGTTACATGTATCTATTGTATAATGGTGAAGTCTGGGCTTTTAGTGTATCCATTACCCAAATGGTGTACATTATACCCAATAGGTAATATTTCATTCCTCATCTCCTTCCACCTTCCCCCCTTTTAAGTCTCCAGTGCGTGTCCATGTGTAGCCATAGCTTAGCTCCCACTTATAAGTGAGAACATGTGGCATTTATTTTTCTGCTCCAGAATTACTCTACTTAGGATAATGGCTTCCAGTTTTATGCTAGTACCATGCTGTTTTGGTTACTACAGCGTTGTAGTATAATTTGAAATCAGCTAATGTGATGCCATCAGTTTTGCTCTTTTTACTTAAGATTACTTTCGGTAGTCAATCTCATTTTGATTCCATATGACTATTAGGATTGTTTTTTCTAATTCTGTGAAAAATGACATTGGCATTTTTATAGTAATTGCAGTAAATCAGTAGATTGTTTTGGGCAGGATGATCATTTTAATAATATTAATTCTTCTAATCCATGAAGAACATGGGATTTTTTTCCATTTGTTTATGTCATCTACAATGTCTTTCCTCAGTGATTTTTGGTTCTCTTTATAGAGATCTTTCACTCCTTGGTTAAATATATTCCTAGGGTGTTTTTTTTTTCAGCTTTTATAACTGGGATTGAGTTCTTGATTTGGTTCTCAATTTTGTCATTGGAGTATAGAAACGCTATTGATTTTTGTACATTGGTTTTATAACCTGAGCCTTTGCCAAATTCATTTATATTAACAAGATCTTAGAGTCTTTTAGAGGCATCCTTAGGGTTTTCTAGTTATAAAATCATATCATCAGCAAACAGAGACAATTTGACTTCCTCTTTTCCAATTTGGATGCCCTTTACTTATCACTCTTGCATGATTGCTCTGGCTAGGATTCTCACTACTATGCTCAACATAAGTGGTGAAAGTAGGCGTTCTTATCTTTTTCCAGTTCTCAGGGATAATAATTTTAATTCTTCTCCATTCTTTATGATGTTGACTGTGGGTTTGTCATATATGGTTTTTATTATTTTGAGGTATGTTTCTTCTATGCTGAGGTTTTTGAGAGTTTTTTATCAGGAAGGGGTGCTGGATTTTATCGAATTTTTTTGCTTCTATTGGAATGATCATATGGCTTTGTTTATCATTTTGTTCATGTGATGAATTAAATTTATCAACTTGCATAGTTGAACCATCCTTGGATCCCTGTATGAAAACCACTTGATCTTAATGAATTATTCCTTTGATGTTCTGTTGGATTTGGTTTGCTAGGATTTTCTGAGTATTTTCGCATCTATGTTAACCACGGACATTAGCCCGTAGTTTTCTTTTTTTGTTCTATCCTTTCCCAGTTGTGGTTTCAGAGTGATAGTGGCTTCATATAATGAGTGAAGTACGATTTCCTCCTATTTGATCTTTTGGAATAGTTTCAGTAGGATTGACAACAGTTGTTCTTTGTACATCTGGTAGAATTCAGCTGTGAATCCATCCGGTCCTGAAGGGTGTTTTTGTTGTTTCTGTTAGAAGATTTTTTTCATTATTGATTCAATCTCACTAACTCATTATTGGTCTGTTCAGGGTTTTTATTTCTCCCTGGTTCAGACTTGGAAGGTTGTATGTTTCCAGGAATGTATCCATTTCCTCTAAGTTTCCTAATTTGTGGGGATAGAGATGTTTATAGTCTTCTCAAATGATCTTTTGTACTAATGTCTCCTTTTTTTGTATAATGTCTCCTTTTTTCATTTCTGATTGAGCTTGTTTGAATTCTTGCCTTCTTTTCTTGGTTAATCTAGCTACTTTGTCTATCACATTTGTTTATCTTTTCATAGAACCAACTTTTCATTTCATTGATCCTTTGTATATTTTTTTCTGGTTTCAATTTAATTTACTTTTGCTCTAATCTTTGTTTTTGCTTTTCGTCTGCTAGCTTTGGGATTGGCTTATTGTTTTTCTAGTTCCTTGAGGTGTGATCTTAGGTTGTTAATTTTTGAACTTTCTGCTTTTTCGTGGTAGGCATTTACTGCGATAAACATCTCTCTTAACACTGCTTCTGCTGTATCACAGATATTTTGGTAAATTGTGTCAATATTATCATTTATTTTGAAAAGCTGTTTAATTTTTATCTTGATTTCTTCATTAATCCAAAGTCATTGAGGAAAAGGTTTTTAAATATCCATGTATTTGTATAGTTTTGAGAGTTTCTTTTGGAGTTCATTTCTATTTAATAGTTTTTTTTTAATTTTAAAGAGATTTATTCTGAGCCAAATTTGAGGACCATGACCCAGAATTTAATAGTTTTATTCCAGTATGTTCTGAGAAGGTACTTAACATGATTTCTACTTTTTTTAATTTATTGAGACTTGTTTGGGGGCCTAACATATGATCAATCTTGGAGAGTGTTCCATGTGCTGATGAGAAGAATGTACATTTTGCAGTTTGAGGGTAGAATGTTTCATAAATGTCTACATTTGTTCATAAATGTCTACATTTGTTCTAGAATCCAGTTTAAGTTCAGTGTTTCTTTGTGAATTTTTTGTCTTGATGATCTGTTTAGAGCTGCTGGTGGAGTGTTGAAGTACCCTACTATTAATATATTGTTGTATATCTTTTAGATCTAGTAGTATTTGTTCTATGCATCTGGGAGCTCTGGTGTTCAGTGCATATATATTCAGGGTTATTATATCTTCTTTTTAAATTGATCTCTTTATCATTATGTCGTGACCATCTTTGTTTTGTTTTACTGATGTTGACTTAAAGTCTGTTTTATCTGATGTAAGAATAGCTAATCCTGTTCACTTTTAGTTCCCATTTGCATCAAATAGTTTTCTTCATTACTTTTCCTTGAATTTATAAAAGTCTTTATGAGTTAATTGGGTCTCTTGAAGACATAAGATATTTGGATTTTGTTTTTGTATCCATTCTGTCAATCTATACCTTTTAAGTGGGGCATTTAGACCATTTACATTAAAAGTTAATAGTGATATTAATATATAAGATACTGTTCCTGTCATCATGTTGATTGCTACCTAATTGTTTTGTATTCTCAATTGTGTCACTATTTTATAAGCCCTGCAAGTTTTATACTTTCAAGTGTTTTTATATTGGCATGTATTGACCTTTCATTTTGGTGTCTTTCATTTCTGAGCCTTTCTTGTAGGAATGATCTAGTCATAAATTCCCTTATCATTTGTTTCTACAAAAGACTATATTTTTCTTTCATTTTTGAAACTTAGTTTTGTAAGATACAAAATTCTACATTGACAGTCTGTTTAAGAAGGCTAAAAATAGGACCCCAATCCCTTCTGGCTTGCAAAATTCCTGCTGAGAAGTCTGCTGTTAGTCTGATGAGATTTCTTTAACAAGTTATTTGACACTTTTGTCTTACTGCTCTCAAGCTTTTTTCCTTTGCATTAACTTTAGATAATCTGATAACTATGTGCTTTGGTTAAGTTCTTTTACCAATGAATCTCCCAGGAATTCTATTCAGCCTCTTGTGTCTGGATATCTAAATCTCTAGTAAAACCAGGAAAGTTTTTCTCAATTATTCCCTCAAGTAGGTTCTCTAAAATTTTTGCTTTTTCTTCTTCTACATCAAGAATACCTATGATTTCTGTTTTATATGTTTTACATAATCCCATATTTCTTGGAGATTTTTTTCACTTCTTTTAATTCTTTCATCTTTATTTTTGTCTGAATGGGTTAATTTGAAGGCCTTGTCTTCAAGCTCTGAAATTCTACTTTGTGTTAGCCTATTGTTAAAACTTTCCGCTGTATTTTGTATTAGGTTATTAAGTATGAAATGTCCCATTTCCTTAAGTACTAAGTTTGACAGTTGATATCTGTGACATTTCACTTTGACACTTCTTGTGTTATGATTATTGTGAAGGTATATCTCAGTCTTTCAAATGCATGTTTTGGCTTGTGATTATCTTTTGAAATTTTTTTAGAGTAATTTTTGTGAAACCATAAATAAGTCATAAATTCATGTTATTTTCTAATATGAATTCTGTTGTGGAACGAATACATACAGACAGCTCAAAATACCATCACAGTGTTTGGGAAGGATGTGGCTAATGAACACACAGTACATTGATGGTTTGAAAACTTTCATTTTAGTGACTTTAATCTTGAAAATGAGCCTCATGGCTGACCATGAGACCAAGGTGAATATTGATAAGCTGAGACCTGTAATAGAAGTGAATCCATCTCAGCCTCCACATGAATTAGCAGCAGGGTTTGATGTTACTGTTCCAACAATATTGGACCATTTGAAACAAATAGGCAAGATAAAGAAGCTGGAAAGATGGGTTCTGCATGAATTAAACAAACATCAGCAGAGAAATAATCTTGAAGTTTGACTTTCTTTGCTGTCACAACATAAAGGCAAACCATATATACACCATATTGTTACATGTGATGAAAAATGGATTCTTTATGAAAATGACAAGCATTCAGCACAATTGTTGGATAAAGATGAAGTGTCGAAATACAGTCCAAAACCAAATAACCATCAAAAAAAGCGAATGGTGTCTGGTGGTCCAGCAAGCACTGGTATTATCCACTACGGCTTCATAAAATCTTGTCAATCAATTACACTGGATATCTACTGCAACCAATTGGATGAAATGATGAGGATCTTTGTGATTAAGCAGCAACAATTGGTCAATAGAGATAGACCAATTCTCTTGCAAGACACTGCTTGACCACATGTGGCACAAACAACACTGCTCTAACTACAGAGGCTGGACTTAGAAATTCTCTGTCATCTATCATATTCACCAGACTTTGTACCAACTGACTACCACTTCTTCCAGTCTTTGGAACACTTCTTGCAAGGAAAAATATTCAATTCTTAACAAACCGTGGAAAATGCCTTTTGTGATTTACATCACCACTCACTCTCTAGGCTTCTTCATTGCTGGCATAAATAAGCTACCATTAAGATGGCAAAATCGTCAATAGTTAAGGCACATACTTTGACTAATTGTACTGCTTCTTGTTTCAGATTTAATAAACTACACTTTTGATTCAGAATCAGACAGTTCATAATTAATGACTTATTTCCTGAGTCTTTCATTTCCATAAGTTCTGTTATTTTTTTAATATCTATCTCTTTAGTGAATTTTTCATTCATATCCTGAATTATTATTTTTGTTTCCTTGTGTTGGTATTCAAATTTCTCTGTAATTTCATTGAGCATACTTAGTATCCATATTTTGAATTTTTCATCTATCATTTCAAAATTTTCCTTTTGGTTGTGTCATTGCTAGTGAGCTAGTGTGATCCTTTGGAGGTGTTAAAACAGTCTGTTTTTTCATACTGCCACAGTTCTTATGCTGGTTCATTCTTATCCAGAGAAGCTGTCACCTCTTATTTTTAATTTACTTTCATCTGGATAAGACATTTTTTATTTTTTTGGTTTGTTTTATTTTCCCCCTTGAGGGTGTGAGTATATTGTATGTTGTGTTTTGTTGTTTGGCTGCTATTTTGAGTGCTTTCAGGGGGTCAAAGCTTTGTGTGAGTTCCTTGATTATAAACAGCCTTTGTGCAGTGCCTTTCTCATTTGCTGATTATAGTATAGACGTACTGAATGGGTACATGAGTAGACTTGCTACCTTATGCAATACTGAAATTACAGAGGTCTCAGGGAACTTATCTCTTTCTCCAGCACTATGCCCTCTGACAATAGGTATTAAATTGGGTTGTGCTTTTAACCTCCAGGGTCAGTTCATGGCACTTATGGGTAAGAGACAGCTGTAGCAGAAGCCAGTGGGTGGGTGTTTGAACTTTGTTTACCAGGAGGGGTTCTCTGTTGTTTCAGGCAATAGACTAGTAAGTGTATGGTAGAAAAAATGATCTGTTTCCCTGCCATGCCCCTGTATTGAGGATTGTGACTCTGAGTTCAGTCAGTTCCTGATTCCTGTTATCTATCTCCAGGCCACATCACTGAAAGCTGCAGAAAATGCCTTTCCTACAGTTCTCTGCCTAAATGATTTCAGAATAGAACCTCCTTCCTCATCTTAAAACAGGTAGCTATACAGCCCACCTATTCTCCTTTGTGAAGAAGATTGCTGCTCCATGTAGAGCAGTGGTCCCCAACCTTTTTGGAACCAGGGGCCAGTTTCATGGAAGATGATTTTTCCATGGACTGGGGGGTCAGGGTTGGGGTTTCATGAGTCGGGTGGTACTGGTGCAGAGCTCAGGCGGTGATGCACAGCCCATTTTCTATCAAGCCACTGACTGGTACTGGGTGATGGTCCAGGGGTTGGACACCACAGGTGCAGAGGGTGGACACCACAGGTGCAGAGGGTGAGAAATGCACTGCCTTTCAGCATATGCTGTTAAATACCTACTGTGGTGTTGCTGGCAATTTGGTTCAGCTGGACCTAGGGTAGTGTTCAGGTGCCAGAGGTGGTGGACTAGGTTAGGTATTCCCCAGTTTCCATAGTCCCCATAGTTTTGTAATGTATTTTGAAGTCAGTTTGCCTTTGCTTTGTAAAAGAAATACACACACACACACACACACACACACACACACATAAAATAAAATGTTTTATGAAGTCAGATAATGTGATGCCTCCAGCTTTGGTTTTCTTGCTCAGGATTTCTTTGACTATTCAGGCTCTCTTTTTGTTCCATACAAATTTTAGGATATTTTTTTTCTATTTCTGTAAACAATATCATTCATATTTAAATAGAGACTACATTTAATCTATAGATTGCTTTGGGTAGAATGATCATTTTAACCATATTTAGTCTTATGATCCATGAGCATGAGATGTCTTCCCATTTGTTTGTAAAATATTCAATTTCTTTCATGAGTATTTTTCTTGTAGAGATCTTTCACCTCCTTGGTTAAATTATTCCTTGGTAGTTTATTTTGTTATAGCTATTGTAAGTGGATTTGTCCTCTTTATTTCTTTTCAGCTAGTTTTTGTTGGTGTATAGAAACACTACTAATTTTTGTATGTTGATTTTGTATCCTGCAACTTTACTGACTTTGTTTATCAGATATAAGAGTTTTTTGGTGGAGTCTATAGGTTCATCTAAATATAAGATTATGGTATCTGCAAAGGGGAATGGTTTGGCAATCTCTTCTCCAATTTGAATGCATTTTATTTCTCTCTCTTGTATGATTGGTCTGGCTAGGACTTCTAGTACTGTGCTGAATAGAAACGGTTACAGTGAACATCATTATCCTGTTCCAGTTCTTAAAGTAAAGGGTTTCAGCTTTTCCCTACTCAGTATTATGTTGGCTCTGGGTTTGTCATATATGACCTATATTATGTTTAGGTATGTTTCTTTTATGCCCAGAATGTTGAGAGTTTTTAACATAAAGGTATGATACATTTTATTAAATACTTCCTTCTTCATCTTTTGATATGATTATATGGTTTTTATCCTTTGTTCTGTTCATGTGATACATTATGTTTATTGATTTGCATATGTTGAACCATCCTTATATCCCTGGGGTAAATCCCACTTGATCACATTTTATTATCCTTTTGATGTGCTGTGGGATTCAGTTTGACAGTATTTTGTTGAGGATTTTTGCATCTATGTTCATCAGGGATATTGGCCTTTTCTGTCTTTGTCTGATTTTGGTACTGGGGTAATGCTAGCCTTGAAGAATGGTTTAAGGAGAATTTCACCCCCACTCCCTCACCCACCACTTCAGTTTTTTGGAATAGTCTGAAAACAATTGATGTTAGTTCTTTATAAGTTTGGTAGAATTTAGTAGTAAAGCCATTCTGCCCCAAGATTTCTGTTGGGGGAGACTTTTTATTGCTGATGCAATCTTGTTACTCATTGTTGGTCTGTTCAGGTTTTCTATTTCTTCCTGATTTAACCTTGGTAGGTTGTATGTGCCCAGGAGTTTATCCATTTCCTCTAGGTTTTCCAGTTTGTTAGTATATAGTTGTTCATAATAGTCTCTGATGATCTTTTTTTATTTCTATGGTATCAGTTATAATGTCTCTATTTTCATTCTGATTTTGTTTATGTGGATCTCTTCTCTATTTTTCTTGGTTAATCTAGCTAATGGTTTATCAATTTGTTTACCTTTTCAAAAAAAAAACAACTTTATTTTGTTGCTGTTCTGTATTTTTTTGGCTTTCATGTTTATTCTGCTCTGATCTTTATTCTTTCTTTTCTTCTATCAATTTTGGGTTTGGTTTGTTCTTGCTTTTCTTGTTCCTTGAAGTGCATCATTAGCTTGTTTACTTAAAATATGTCTAGTTTTTTGACTTAGGTATTTAATGCTATAAATTTCCCTCTTAACACTGCTTTTGCTGTATCCCACATGTTTTGGTATATTGTATTTAGATTTTCATTTGTTTCAAGAAATTTTTTTATAGTCTTAATTCTTTCTTGACTATTCCCAAATGTCCTTTTGTTACTGATTTCTCATTTTATTCCATTGTAGTCTGAAAAGATATTTGATATGATTTAGATTTTTAAAAATTTTTTGAGACTTGTTTTGTAGCCTAATATATGGTCTGTCCTGGAGAATGTACCATGTGTTGATGAGAAGAATGTATATTCTGCAGCTGTTGGATTAAATGTTCTGTAAATATCTATTAGTTCCATCTGGTATAAAGTATAGTTTCAATCCAATGTTTCTTTGTTGATTTTCTTTCTAGATGAGCCGCCTAATGCTGAGAGTGAGGTTTTGAAATACCCAACTATTTTTGTATTGGAGTCTAGCTCTACCTCTAGATATAATAATATTTACTTTTATGTATCTGGATACTCCAGTTTTGGGTGAATATATGTTTAGAATTTCTATATCCTCTTGTTGAAATGATTCTTTTAGCATCATAAAATGATCTTTTTTGTCTCCTTTTTAATCTTTTTGACTTAAAGTCTGTTTTATCTGATATAACTTCTCCTGCTTGCTTTTGGTTTCCATTTGTGTGGAATGTCCTTTTACATCCTTATACTTTCACATGTGGGTACCAGCAGTGGCAGTGATGGTGCCTGGGTGGGCCTGTCCTCAAGCCCCTGGAAGGAGTGCACAAATGTCAGCAGTGTAAGGGTCAGGACAATCCCCAGGCCTCTGTACAGCATGCTTTGTCACCAGTGGCGGGTGTCCTGGGCCTGTTGTTAGGCCCACTGGCAGTGTGCACACAAAACCAGGGTTACCAATGGGGCAGAGTGATCCCCAATCCCCTGGGTGCCATGCTTGGGCACTGGGGTGTGGGGCAGTGCCAGGCTGGCAGGGCTCTCTTCAGGACCTCTGCTGGTGTGGGGTCAGGCTATGGTGGGCACGGTGGGGCCACAGGTCAGGCCCCTGGGCAGCATGCCGTTGTGGTGACAGCACAGGCAGCAGTGAACAAGGAAAGCCCATCTTTAAGGCACATACAAGTGTATGGCAGCCCTGCTGCTGGTAGGGGAAAGGTTGTTGTCAGTAGCAGTGCCTCCAGGCAGGTGGCTTTCAGACTCTGAGGAGCACACTCTTAAGCTCCCTTTGTCCTTTGTTCCTTTGGTGGTACAGTGCAGCTTCTTCAGTGCACTTTATCGCCCTTTTCCTATCATGCAGGACACTGTGTGGGCTAGAGTGCTGGGGACCCTGTTGCACTGCTGGGTTCAAACCAGCATTGTGCCACTACAGCCTTCCAGGTAGATGCAGGGGTATGTTAATGGAGCTCCAGGAATGTGGAGATGGGGCATTTGGCTCCAGGGCAAGATGCAGTCTGATGGAGGCTAGGCTCGCAAAATAGCACAGTGCCACAGCTGCTTTGGTCTCAGAAAGTGTGTGAGACCCACTGTGAACTCTTTCTCTGGAACGATGCTGTTGTATAGACTCCAAGCATCTCCCTATACTAGTCTCAGGGCCTACAAAGGTTGAAAGGCTTTCTCATGGCTAGGATTGCAGGAGTTTTCAGTGGGAATATGGACCACTGAGGATCAACCAATTACCTTTTTCCTGCACTGGGGAACCTCATTGGGCTTCCTACCAATCCCTAGTCTGGCCAGCTACCTTCTTTCCCTCTTCTTCCCTGCCTCAGGGGTCTTCTTTCACTTCTATGCTAAATTCTAGGGTTCTCTGAGATGCTGTATTTGAAGTGTGATTATCTACCCGGTATTTTGGTTCTTTGTGGAGGAAGTAACTGTTGGATGCCTTTAGTCAGCCATCTTGAAGACCCCTCCCATTCTTGATACTGGTAACTTATCTCATGTATGTTTTATCCTGATTAGTCTGACTATAGATTTATCAGTTTATTTTCTCAGAGAAATAAATTTTAGGCTTATTGATTTTCTCTAACATTTTTTGTTTTCTTTTTCATTGATGTCTGCTCTGGTCTTTATTTTCTTTCTTCCACTTACTTTGGGTTTAATTTGCTGTTCTTTTTCCAGTTGCTTAATGTAGGATATGGAGTAATCAATTTGAGACTTTTCTTCTTTTTTAATACTATAGGTGTTTCTATAAATTTTCCCTAAGTTCTACATTAGCATCATCCTGCCAATTTTGATATGTTGAGTTTACATCTTTATTAAATTTAAAATACCTTCTAATTTCTTCTTTAATTTCTTCTTTTAGCCATGGGTTATTTAAGTGTATTAATTAGTTTCCAAATATTGGATATTTTCCAGGTATCCATTTGTTATTGATTGCAGATTTAATTCCACGAATGTGAAAGAGCTTTATTACTCAAATCCTTTTATACTAATTGACACTTGTTTTATGACCATGAATATATTCTATCTTAGTAAATGATCCATGTCCTGAAAAGAACATGTATTCAGCTATTCTAAGGTGTGGTACTCTATAAATGTCAATTAAGTCAAGATGATGAATAATATTGTTCAAAATCTTTATATTCTTATTGATATTCCATCTGCTTTGTTCAATCAATTTTCAAGAGGGAAGCATTGAAACCACCAACTAAACCTGGATTAGATGAGATTGGGCACATTCAGGATGTATACCACAAAAATCAGTGGTGAACTAACACATCTTGTATTATCCTGAGTGGAGCTGGAACCCATTCTTCTAAGTGAAGTATCACAAGAAAGGAAAAACCAGCACCACATGTACTCACCATTAAATTGGTACTAATAGATCAACACTTACGTGCACATATGGAAGTAACATTTATAGGGCATTGGGCAGGTGGGTGGGGAGAGAAGGTGATGAGTAAATTCACAACTAATGGGTACAGTACATGATGTGTGGGGGTTGGGCATGCTTGTAGCTCTGACTTGGGCTATGCAAAGGCAATATATGTAATGAAAACATTTGTACCCCCATAATATTCTGAAATTTTAAAAAAAGGGACAAAAAAACTCCACAAAGTTCTAATAATTAAAGGAGTATAGTTGTGGCACAGGCCCTGACAACTAGATCAATAAATAGAAATAAAGATTTCAGAAAAAAATTTAAAAAATAAAGACATGTAAAAAGTAAAAATTAAACAAAACCTAGCTGTGTCTATTTCTTCTAACAGTTGTATTAGCTTTTGCTTCAGGTACTTTGAAGCTTTTTTATTATGGGCATAAATATTTAGAATTTTATGACTTCTTCACAGATTAACCCCTTTATAATTATGAAATGACATTTTTCATGCTTTTATATTCTTTGCTCAGTAATCTTTGTCCTGACATTAATCTAGCTATCCCAGCTTTCTTTTGATTAGTGTTAGTACGCTATGTCTTGTTCCCTCATTCTACTTTTATTTATTTCTGTTTGAATATTTAAAGTCCTTTTCTTATAGAAAGTATATAGTTGGGTCTTGCTTTTTAATCCAATTTGATAATCTCTGCCTTATCATTGAGATATTTAATCCACATATTTAATGTGACTATTGATATGTGGTTAGGAATTAAATCTGTCATTTTAATTTTTTTTCTATTTGTCCCTTCTTTTTGTTCTTTCTCTTTTTTCCTGCCTTTTTAACAATTAATGTTTTATAATTCTATTTGTTGTTTATTGGCTATTTAAGCTATAATTCTTTATTTTGTTATTTCAGTGGTTGCTTTGGGGTTTATAGTATACATCATTAATTTATCATATCTGACTTTCATATAATATTATACCATTTCATTCATGTATAGTTCAATAATCTTTTTTTATTTCAGGATATTATGGGGATATAACCTTATAATATTATATTTGAATTTCAGCCCTCCTGACCTTCATAAGATTGTTTTCATACATTTTACTTTTACATGTTATATACCTTATAATACTTGATTTTATTTTTGTTTAAACAATTATTATCTCTTAAGTAGATTTAAATAACGAGAAAAAAATCTTATATATTTACCCCCAGGTAAATTTCTAGTGTTTTCTATTTCCTCTCTGTAGGTCAATATTTCCATCTAGTATAGCTCTTTCTCGGTCTAAATTACTTCCTTTTATTAGTTCTAGTAGTGCAGGTGTGCTGGTGAATCCTTTAAGTTTTTTTCATGTCTAAAAAAAATTAAATCTTCAGTTTTGAAAGATATTTTCAGTAGTGTAGAATTCTTGGTTGGCAAAGTGTTTTTTTTTTCTTTTAGTACTTTGAAGAATTTGCTCCACTTCTTCTCACTTGCATTTTTTTCTCTGACATAATACCTGCTGTCATCCTTATCTTTGTCTCTATGAATGTAAAATGTGTCCCTCCCCAGCTGCTTTTAAAAGTTTGTATTTATCACTGCATTTGTGTAATATGTGTGTCTTAATGTTGTTTTCTTAGATGTTTCTTTTGCTTTTACTTCATTAAGCTTCTTTGACTTGTGTGGGTTTGTTATTTCTATCAAATTTGGAATTTTTCCAATCTTTATTTCTTTAAATATTGTTTGTCTCCTCACTTTTGGAAACTCCAATTACATATGTGCCAGGCTCCTTAAAATTGTTCCACGGTTCATGATACTTTTTTTTATGGTTTTCATTTTGTATAACTCCTATCTTTATGTTTTTAAGCTTACTAATCTTTTCTTCTGCAATGTCTAATGTGTCGGGAATCTTATCTAGTGTATTCACACTTTGTAGTTTTCATCTCTAGAGGTTAGATTTTTTAAACATCTTTTTTTATCTACTTAAATTTTTTGAATATATTTAATGCAGTTATAACTATTTTAATGTTTTTCTTTGTTTATTCTGATATATGTGTTAGCACTAGATCTTTTTTATTGATTGCTTTATCTCATTATGGGTCGTATTTTCATGCTTCTTTGCATGACTGGTAATTTTTAATTGAATGTCAGACATTATAAATTTTACCTTGTTGGGTGCTGGCCATTTTGTTTTCTCAGAAATATTTTTGAGCTTTTCTGTAGAGCAAAGTTAAGATACCTGGAAATACTTTGATCTTTTTATGTCTGGCTTTTAAAATTTGTTCAGTCTGTCCAGACAAGTGCTTAGTCTAGGGCTAATTGTTTCCCATTACTAAAGCAAGAAATTTTAAGTACTATATCCAGTACTCTATTAACCATAAAGCTTTCTAATCTAATCTTTCTAATCTGGCTGGAGAATAGACAATTTTCCCAGCCCTATTCCCTGGTGGTTCTTTCCCTGTCCTTGAGTAGTTTCCTCACATGTATTTCTTGATCAGTACTCAGCTAAATACTTGAGAGAAAACCTCTGCAGGTCTCTAGAGTTTTCTCTCTGAGCAGCAGGATCCTCACCAGTACTTTGTGCTGCAAACCTAATTTGCCTTGGTCTCCCTGAAATCTCAAGACTGTTTGCTCAAATTTGAGGGTCACCTGGTTTTCCCTACCCAGCTCTAGGCCATAGGGCTAGGGCGTAAAACCCAGTATCTTAAAAACCATTGTTTCATATATTCTATTTTTCATGATTTCTAGTACATGTATAAATCTGATCCCTGTTACTCTGTCATGACCATAAGTAGAAAAGCATTTCTTAATTTTACAACTTACAGTTTTTAACAAAGAACGAGCTCCATTCAATCTCTGTCACAATACAATGCCCAGCAATTCATAGCTAATCACATTAAAATATAATATTCACTGCCCCCACAATAATTACCAAATGGTGGTCACTAAATAAATATTGAGTACCTACTAAGTCTTAGTCATTATAATAGCTAGTTTACATAAATTATTTCTATCCTTTAATAACATATTATGAAGTTTTACCTCTTTTCTATTTTACCATTTATGTAAATAAGGGAAATTAAGGTTCAAGTTGTGAAATGCTATGTCAAATACCTGGTAAATGATGAATTGTTAGATTCAAATTCAGATTTTTATGATTTCAAAGACCTGTGTTTTCCATAGCACTATGATTATTATTTACCATTCAATAATGAATTTTCAAATTATGCTTTCCACCTGAGGACATTAAAACATTTCTAATTTACTATCTTAAAAAATTTAGCTGACTAGTAGAATTTTAAAAGAGATTTTCTGTGGATCAGCAGGGAAAAATTTTATATTGCAAGAACAAAAGTGATAAAATGAGAAGAATATAAAGTTATTAACTTTATAACTCCATTTCCTGCCAAATACTGAGAATAAGAACTTGCAGTTATGAGAGAAGGGAGGCCCACAGATGCAGACATCCAAAGGAAGACTCAGAAGAGGAAATGGTTCATTTGACAAACCAGCAAACACAGCACATGATTGTTGCCTTAAGAGCAAAACTGGGATGTTTTAGAAGCTATATTATCTTGACGGCTTACAAACCCCATCTAAGAGGTACAAAATACAAGCCTTGTAAAAATTATCATTACCAATTTAATATTCATTAAAGATATCAAATAATTTTCACTTAAAATATTACTAAAAGCTTATTGAAAGCCATTTAATCTCAGATCTTCATTTAAATAATTTAAATATATAAACGCTTAATAGATATTTTTCAATTCAAAAATAACCATTTTTAAAACTTCTGTGTTCTTGTGATTGTCACAAAAATCAAATCATTATATCTGATTTCTGAATTAAACCAATGAAGAAAAATACACAAAAAACAATAAAGGTAAAAGAACATTTCATACATGTTGTGCCAATAACTCCATCAAATCGTTAGGAAAGAACAATTATCTCCAGTGTAACTCATGCAGTTACCCACAACATTATATGAAAAGTTGGTTTGCTTTAAGTCTGTACCTTCTCACTAAAAGCTCTTTAAAATATCATGAGTACACTATATATAAGAAGATAAAAAGAAAATCTATACAGCATTTAATATTTCTGTATTCCCTTAGGGATAACTAGAAGTAAAATATCACCTTGAAAGGCATTAGGACAAAATAATAACTTTTCCAGAACTAATTTCCATTCATTTCAGCTATTTAAAGATTCCTGCACTGAAGAAAAGCGTAAACTTTAGGACTTTTTCACTCCCGTTGAAGAGAGGACTAAGAAAGAATCTTGGCTGTACAAGCGAATACTCATGATTTGATTATTTTTCTTTATAGCGTGGTTGTAAAGAATGGAAATGGAAATGATTTTCCCTATGTATCAGGATTCTTCAAACATCCAAAGAAATTAGGGCCA
>CAUYSK010045672.1:0-19845 GCA_963575035.1 Avahi laniger | reverse complement strand
GATGATCTATGTCTGCTGTCCTCAACCACGACAGTGGGAGCAAACATCTCCCCCACGTGGAGTCGCCTGCTTGCCAGAAAAGTGCCTGCTGCTGGCCGGGCGCGGTGGCTCACGCCTGTAATCCTAGCTCTCTGAGAGGCCGAGGCCGGCGGATTGTTTGAGCTCAGGAGTTCGAAACCAATCTGAGCAAGAGCGAGACCCCGTCTCTACTAAAAAATAGAAAGAAATTAATTGGACAACTAAAAATATATAGAAAAAATTAGCTGGGCATGGTGGCGCATGCCTGTAGTCCCAGCTACTCGGGAGGCTGAGGCAGGAGGATTGTTTGAGCCCAGGAGTTTGAGGTTGCTGTGAGCTAGGATGATGCCACGGCACTCTAGCCTGGGCAACACAGTCAGACTCTGTCTCAAAAAAAAAAAAAAAAGAAAGAAAGAAAAGTGCCTGCTGCCTCTGTGATCCCCGGGTTCTGGAGGGTTATGTGTGAGCAATACGTTCCTCCTCTTTGGCCTCCTGCTTACAGCTCCATACTGATCATCCCTCTCTGCTAGAAATCTTTGCTCAGACAAGACCAAGACAATATATTGGATGTCAGTTTTCTTATTTACAATCACATCCTGCCTTCCCAAGGTTACACTGCTGTCACCTTCAAGTGTAGGATGTTTACAGACAAGCCTTGAGTTACTTCTGTAGATGATTAGTCTCAACTGTTATGTACAAGGCTTACCAGTTTAATATTCAGGGAAGGTCTTGTAGCTAATCAAAGGGTTAGATCTTAATTCTGTCAGTTTCCGTGGGTGATCCTGAACTTAGTCTGTCCATGCCTCGGTTTGCTCATGTGTAAAATGGGCATAGTCCCCATACCTCAAAAGGCTGTTGAGAGGATACAATAAAATCAAGAACATGTATTTTTAAAAAATCAGAGCCTGTGGCAGGTGATGATACATGCTTAATAAATCTTAGTTCCCTTCCCCAAGTTCTTGTGGGCACCTGAAGTCAGTCTTGGATTCTAATAACACCCTAGAATTTTCCTTAACAGTCTTTTGCAAGAGGTAAGAACTCTTAATTTTCTTCCTTTTTCCCTCCTTTGTTGGGAGGAAAATATGTTAATCAATTAAAGTAACGTTATTCAACAGTCTGCGTTAGACTTAGTTTTGGAGGAGTTTGTTTTGTTTTGCCTTCCTAAGAAAGTAAAATGCAGTAAAGAGAAAATAAATGGGTCAATAGAAAGACATACAAGTCAATGGAAATTTCCAAACTATCAGGAAAATATCAGATAACCTGTAAGCAATTTCTCAGCAATATAAGAAACTCATGAAAATTTTAACAGATCTGTATTTTCCCCTAGAGTTACAGAAATCCTCTATGAGTGTGTGCCCTGATCAGACACTACTTTAAAAATCTCCTCATTGCCCTTTAGGGAGAGGTTCACATACTCTACAGGCTCCAAATCATTTCCCCCTTTATTTTCATTTACCTTTTCAGTCTTCGGGCTATTTTTCTCACCCTCCAGCAACATCCAAAGGCCTATTTCTTTTTTTTAAAAAAGGTCTTTAATAACTAAAACAAGTGAGATAAGTCTGTTTTTCTCGAGAACGAGCTTTAAAACTTGAGTTAGCGCTCACTGAGGGAATAGAGCTTCCTTGGTACACAGCTTCCTTTGAAATAAACGAGGCAATCCTGGGTAATAAATTGGCTTTAATTCACTTATTACATGGAAGGAATGTGAAAATGAGATTGGCAAATTGCTGCAGTGGTCTTTGAGGAATTCGGGAGGATAGGAGACATGTCAACAAGCTAGAAAGACAAAAATATCTGTCCATGCTCTAAAAAGGGAAACAGGCTGTTTCTGCAAATTGAAGTCCAGTGATTTGCAAACCAATGAGCATGACACAGATACCAGATAGGATTTCTGGAGATTAATAAACAGGGTTATTTGTGAGCACTTACAAATGGAAAGAGCCTACAAGGGTTTATTGGAAATAAAACATGTCGAACGAACTTTATTTTATTTAAACAGGAAATAAGAAAGGGGAAAAGACAATAGAGAACTCTTCTGTGTGCCAGGCACAGTAAGTCAGAGGGAAGATGGAGGTCATTACTGCCTGGACTTCACCAAAAGGATCTGAGATGGCCTCTCCCAAGTTCCCTGTGCACAAACGGAGGTTGGAGGCACGAACAAGTGGCAGAGGCAGGTGGATCATAGCTGATGAATGACAGTTCCAGGCCAAAGGACTCTAAATCCTAAAAGGATACTGGGGAATGGGTGTGAGTGTAAAGGAATAGCAAGAGGGAGATCTTTGTAATTATGGAATAATTCTGTTTCTCGACTGCATTAGTGGTTACAAAAACCTAAACATATGATCAAACAACATAGAATTATACACACACATTACATTAGTGTCAAATTCCTGGTTCCGATATTGTACTATAATTATGTAAAGTGTACCCATTGGAGAAAACTATGTGAAGGGTCTGCAGGACCTCTATTATCTGCAACTTTCTACAAAACCATAACTATTTCAAACCAAATAAAATTTTTTTAATTAAAAAAAAAAGATGCAGGGAGGATCCCAGGCCCCTGATGCAGCGCTCTTTCGTTGCCCCATTCTCTTCAGCATGATGGGTGATGGCACTAAGACCTAAAAATGTTGCAAAAGGGATGAGACTAATACACAACTGTTGTATGTTATGACAAAGTGGAAGTGATTCAAGTAACAAAGGGAAAGGAGTACAGCACAGCTGCAGACTACAGCTACCAGGACCAGGAAAATACAGCTCATGGGGAAAAGACCTCACACATTGGGCAAGGGAGTAAGGAAGGACCCTTAAAGACAAAAGACAAGACAAGACAAGACAGAGAAAGCCCTCACCCAGGAGTCTCTTGAGGGATGGGGGCCAAGGGTGCATGCGGCCTCTGTGGTTCTCCCTTACGGCAGCACCTACGCGGATGCAGGCCAATGACACACAGGTACCTTCTATAACAGGATCTCTCAGCCACCTCGAGAGACCTACTAGCTCAGGAAGTTTTGACAGTAAACATACACGTATGAAGAAAAAATGTATAAATGGCTTATCTGCCTGACAGATAAAGTGAACTATTTTCTTGGTGTCAAAAATCAACTTCCTACTGATTTCACATAAAGTCTTCCTTCTCGTCTAGATCTCTGTCCCTGAGGGTGACCATTAACAACCCCGGAGGCACCAGAGCAGGGCCATGCTGAGAAGTGAGATAGGGTAGGGCTAAGGAAGAGGCAGGGAGAGAAACTCCAGGGCCCAGCGATCATCCCATCATCCCAAAGGAAGACACACATATCGTTTTGGCAAGACCCACCAAGAAAGTGTCACATTTTGTGAGTGGGACTGGCCTAAGAACCAATAAGCAGGCCACACATAGATGCGTACATATCTATATAAAGCCCACACCAGCTGGGTGCAGAGTATCAAAGGTATCAGCTTTTCGTTATCAATAATATCTTTTAAAAAGAGATTTTCTTTTTACACACTTACAGTTGGAAGTCTCTAATCAGCTTTGTCTTAAATCCACCAATTCAGAGATTATGCTTGTGGGCACATTTTCAATTACACCACTAATCTTGGGAGAGGGCCAGACAGGATTAAAATCCTTCCCAGCCTCCAAAAGAGCCCCCAGTGACAGTAGAGGGTGAGTTTGGATGTGGGTAGGGACGGGGTGGAAACAACGGGACATCAGGGACAGTACACACATCCTCACTCCATCTGGAAGGTGAGTTTCCAAGGTTACTTGTGGGATGGTTTCTGTCATCAGGCTCTGTATTTACATAGGCTACAAGTTCATTTAACTATGTTCTTAAGCAGAGCTACATACACATGGCCAGGAAGGTACAAATCTGTTTTTATTATAACCTCCTACGATGCTTAGCATAGGGCTGGGACTCTATGAACCCACAAATGCTCTGATACACTGCAGGGAACATCTCTGTGGGTGTCCAAGACACCGAAGGGAGGCTGCACACCTGGGTCACACCTAGCCTGCCGATGAGACATGAAAACAATCAGTTGCTTCTCTGCACATCAGTTTTTCCTTATGTTTAAATGAGATAGGACATAAGAAAACACATTACAAACAGTAAAGTTCCATAGAAAGGAAAAGTTTCACTAATGCTACTTTGCACGATTGACAGCTCAGTCTTTTTTTTTTTTTTTTTGAGACAGAGTCTCACTGTGTTGCCCAGGCTAGAGTGCCGTGGCGTCATCTTAGCTCACAGCAACCTCAAACTCCTGAGGCTCAAGCGATCCTCCTGCCTCAGCCTCCCGAGTAGCTGGGACTACATGCATGCGCCACCATGCCCGGCTAGTTTTTTCCTATACATTTTTAGTTGTCCGATTAATTTCTTTCTATTTTTAGTAGAGACGGGGTCTCACTCTTGCTCAGGCTGATTTCGAACTCCTGAGCTCAAACAATCCACCCCCCTCAGCCTCCCAGAGAGCTAGTATTACAGGCGTGAGCCACTGCGCCCGGCCGACAGCCCAGTCTTATCCCAATAGCTTAGGGCTCAAATATTCTTGCAGTACCAGCCTGGTTAATACCTACGTTATTCAATCCCCATCACGCCTTCCTCCCGAAACTATTAATGTAAGGCTTTATGATACACAGAACAGATGTGATCTAGAGAAAAACTCAGAATGGGAGGGACTTGAAAACAAACATCAAAAACTAGCTTGACAAATTCGACATCATCTGATGTCCATGTGCTCATCAAACATTAACCAAACACCTCCTAAGTGTCAGGCACCTTCTAAACTCTTAGCAAGTTTTATGTCTTTTAATCCTCACTAAAACCTAATGAGGTAAGGATCATTATCACCCTATTTTTAAAATAAGATCACTGAGCTTCACAGGAGATAAGTAGAACAACTGGCTAGTGCTAGAGCCAGGACTGGATCCCAGGGAGTCTGGCTTCACATTCAGCCTCAGTCCTACCCTGCACACAACAGGCGCTGGCACTGTGCACGAGAGTCTGGGATAAGTGCGCCTCTCTCAGAGTGTGGATCTGGACTTCCACGGAGTCTATATGGCCTATTTTCACATTCGCCAATACTCAGATGTGATCCCAAAAGTATAATTGCTCAGTGATGTTTGCTGATTATCTGTGAAATATTTCAACCTCTCACAATAAACTGACTACTAAGAGCTCTAAGAAAAACACAACACAGCAGTGGCGTCCAAACATAACTACCTTGTACAATGTACAAAGTTCTCTAGACAAAAGCTTTCCTATCTGAAAATGTGCTGTGGTCAATCTGGTTTCAAGCCGAGGCTCCTAGAGAAAGATCCTCACTAGTGAATGGCATCAGACTTACTCTGACAGCCACACGGAATTTGCCTGTTACATGGGAGGAAGGAAACCTCGGGAGGAAGGGACCAGGTCAAGCTGGAGTTGGAAATAGCCAAGGAGAAAGTAGGGCATGGTGGCATGTACCTATAGTCGCCGCTACTCAGGGGGCTGAGGTGGGAGGATCGCTCGAGCTTAGGAGTTGGAGGCTGCAAGGAGCTGTGGTCACACCTGTGAGTAACCACTGCACTCCAGCCTGGGCAACATAGAGAGAGCCCAGTCTCTAATAAGAAGGAAGGAGAAGGGAGGGAAGGGGAGGAGAGGGGAGGGAAGAGGAAGAAAGAGCAAGCCCAGGAAGGGATGCTGGGTGACTCAGTTCCTCACCTCCCAGAAACAGCACACAAGTGCTGGAGTAGGAGGCAGGCTGGGGTAGTAATAAAGCACTAAAACCATGAGTTATTTAATTTGTTGTAATTAGAACAGATTCGACTTAATACTTACAGCAATATTACCTTCACGCAGTCCTGTTTAATTATCTTTCTTGAAGGAAAAAGGAAGGAGCAGAACTAAAGCCGGCTCGACTCTGGGGTAAGCTCCAGGGAGTCCCCCTGAACCACCAGAGGTCACCCCACAGCTCATCTTCATGCATGGCTTGAGGAAGGAGAGACGTTGGGAGCTTCCACTCCAGACTAGTCAGGCTTGAGTGTGGGCCTGGGATCACCCGCATCAAAATCACCTGGGAGACTTACGAAAATGCAGATTTCTGAGCCTCTCCCCAGCTCTCCAAAACCATAATCCCTAGGGCAGGAAGTCAAGGAACAGGTGTCTTTCACAAGTGTCCTGAGACATTAATTAATACAATAATCCCAAGGCAGGCGAGGTGGGTAAGTACAGTACTCCTGAGATTGGAAGGGAAGGTGTCTGAAAGGCAGGAATTTTCAAGGGGCAGGTGCAACGATAAACAGAAGGGAAGTAACGAGGAGTAAGTACAAAGGGGTCACAAAGCAATAAGAAAAATGTCAAGAAGACTAAAGGCCCGAATAAGCTCTGTTTTCTATAAATTTGCTAAGGACAGCACAGAGGTGTGCTTAAAACAAAGAAACAGACCAGAAAGTCAACCAGGCAAGGAAGGGCGCACTGCCTAGGGCACGGTGGTAACAGAATTACACGGCCTTCGTTAAGGGAAGTGATCTTCAGATTGGAAAAGATAGAGGTAGCACAATTCAGGAGGAACTGAAGCCCAAGAGAGGTAAAAAGATAGAAAAAAAAGACCTCACCATTTCAAATAAGTCCGTGTTCCCAAATGAGGTCGAATCAATCATGACCTAGAATTAAAGACTCACAGACACGATCACAAGAATATGCTCAGTACAGTCTGAGAAATCACGGACTTGGCAAAGCCTAGAGGTGGACAAGTATGCGCTTCCTCTGTGTCACCCCATTAGCCTCCTTTGGTCTCTGACTTCCCCTTCTCAACTGCTTTGAGGAACTGCTCCCTGCTCTCAGCCCAGGGCTGCTTCCATCAACATGGTGAACAGGGAGCTTGCCCAACAGAGAAACTGACAGATTTGAGTCCCCAGTGAAGGGGACATCATATAAGAAACATGTGAAGAAACCAGAAAGGCACGGCCTAAAGAAGGAGAGATTTAATGGGGCACGTGAGTGCTGTCTGCAGACATGTAAAAACATCGCCACGGGAAACAGCAAAGTGTGTGTTGTCTGTTACAAGGGGCAGCGCTCCGATCAGTGGTCCGCCTCTCAGGGACCGTGGAGAGGAGGTCCCACAGCACCTCGGGGTGCTTAGTACCACTGAACACCAACTGTCATACTATTCTCTTTACACTTTTGTTTAAATTGGCTCATTCCTTTTGCTCAAATAACTATAGTTTTTAACAAAATTTTTATAGCACCACTACCATCAGTGGGATAGGACAATGATTCACCATAATTAGGAGATAACCTTTCCAATAAAGACACAAACATTTTGGGGGCCAAAGACTTTGGGGGCAGAAGCCTGCTTGGCTCTCTTTATTACCAAGGGAAATTAATGTTAGAGAAGGTTCAAGATGCGCTAGTGGAAAACTGAGACCTTCTCCTTGACAGAAGGGGAATGGGAGAATGGGAGTCGGTGGTATCCCGTGTCATGTCCTTGGGACTCTGAAAATAATGTCTGGGACCACTGAGGGACACATCCCACACCTGAACAGGAATAACTGCTTGGGGTAAAAAATTTGATCAAATGATCTATAAAGCTATTTTAACTTATATTCACAAGAGGCAAGATAGGAGTTCAATAGGAAAACGCATGTTAATAATAAGTAAAGTTTAATCTAGTAAAGTGTGATGTACTATACAGCAGAATGCCTGCAGCTAACAATACTGTAATATATACTTAAAATTTGCTAAGATGGTAGATTCTGTTAAGCACTCTTACCAAAAAAAACAATAATAGTAATAAAAAGGGGGCAGAAAGAAACTTTGGGAGTTGATGGGTGTGATTAAGGCCTTCATGGTAGCGATGGTTTCACAGGTGTGTGTGTACTTAGGCCCAGACTTGTCAAGATGTATGCATTAAATATGTGTAGCTTTCTGTATGTCAGTCATACCTCAATCAAGTAGTTTTAAAAAAAATAAGTAATATTGGCGACAATGGAAAAAGTATCTTTACAAATGCTAATAATACTTAATAGTTTTTTAATGTTCTACCAGTTTACAAGGCACTTTCATTTATATCGTTACCCCTAATCTGTTTAAAGTAGTGACCATTCTGTCCTTGGAAGAATTCAGCAGAAGCATCACCCAGGACAGATGACAGCGAAGGCACCTTCCAACACCAATAGCCTCTGAACCTGGGCAGCTTACTACCTTGCAATTTGAATTGTTAATTTTTAAAAGAAAGGGGACTTTAAATTAAAACTTTAACCTATGATCAGGAAGAAGACCGAACTGGATTTACCGAAGTAGGAAGCAATTTGATCTTAATCGAAGGAAGATGAAGCACGTCCAAGGGAAGTTAAAATGGCAATCGCCCTGCGTGTGCGTGTTACTACGACAGCATATCATATGAGCAAAGTGACTTCCCTGCAGCTCATCACGGTTAGGAGGGCTGAGGAACGGTTACTGAAGGTAAGAAAACACTTAAGCCTTGATTCTGCAATTTAAAAAAAGGTAAATTCCAAAGGAGTCAGACAGACTGTAAAGCTCAAGTGTGCAAATTAAAATTTTCTTCCTACATCTCTTGGCAACCTTTGAACTGCCCCAAATAATCTCACTAGTTCCTCCTCCTTTTAGGGGACACTGGTTCCCGGCTGTCCTGTAAGGACATCCTTCAGGATATGGGCTCCCGCGCTCCTGTGGCCAGGCTGTGCAAGGCGTTCGTGGCAGGGAAGCCAGATGGTTTATTCACTTTGAAGGCACTGCGCCTCAGCTACATTGTTCACATACTTGCCTGGGAATACATAATCATTTAAATACAAATCCCAGGAAGCCCTGAGGGTTCAGAGCACAGTCCTTTTGAATTTAACAGGGAAGAACTATTCCGTCTGGGAGAATTCTCAACAACCACAACGGCCCCCTTGTCTGAAGCTGGCCCTGACCTCTCCTCTCCAATTCTCCTCGGAGCCCATTATGACTGGGTGAGGCTGAATGCCTTTTCCTTTCCCTAAGAGCCTTTCCTTTCATCCTGCAAGCTGGCGAGGTCACACGTGTCACAGATTGAAATGGTTGGGAGATCCTCTGCCATCTTTAGAGTATGTAGGGAGGGGTAGGCAGAGAGGATGGGCCACCATCTACCCCGTGTCTCTTTGCTTCTCCAGGTTTCTTTTGCATCACACCACTATTTGTTAAAAGACAACATTTTTATGTAATGATAAATGAAAGATTAGATATTTGCGGAGGAGGGTTTCTTAGCTGACACTGATTATCATATTTCATTTATGCACCAGTGAAAAGTTCCCATGGCCATTTAATTAGATTAGCTCTAGAATTTGCCATATTTCTCTCATAATTCCATCTGTCTCTCTTTATTAGCCTGGTCTTTAAATCTTTCCCTGGAGAGAATAATTCTGTGCTGTACATTTTTTTTTTTCCTCTTTTAGACAAAAGCAACATGACACAAGATGGCAGGCATTCTCCACGATACAAGAACGACTCATCATGGCTTTTGCTTTAATATAACATGGAAAAGCTTAGGGGTTGTAGTTAACAATAAACTCAGCAGTAAGCAACGTTTGTGATGCAGGCATCAAACATAGGCATTGTCTCGGCTTGCCCTAAAGAGAACTAGCATTCAGATTAAAAAAGGTGGAGACCTACTGCCCTCTGCCCTACTGAGACCACACGTGGACTATTTTCATTTCCCACACCACCTTTTAAGAGAAAACAGCCAGAAAGACAATTAGCCTGTCATGGCCTTAAATGGGAGCAGGAATTCCTCCACACCCACGGTGGGTGATGATGCAGTGGATGAAGTGGAGCCCTGAAATGTGACCAGGGATGGGGGCCCAGGGAGGGAGAGACGTGAAGAAGAAGAGGAAATCTTAGAAAACTAGCTCAGAAATCATCAAGAGGGCGGGGAAAGCAGGAAAACTGTTATGCAGTTGATCCTTGAACAACACAAGAGTTCAGGGCACCAACGACCTGCACCCACACAGTTAAAAATCCACATGTAATTCTGACTCCCCAAAAACTTAACTACTAATAACCTACTGTTGACTGGAAGCCTTACTGGTAACATAAACAGCCAATTAACACAGTATGTTATATGAATTATATGCTGTATTTTTGCAATAAAGTAATCTAGAGAAAAGAAAATATTATAAGGAAGAAAATATACATTTACGGCACTGTACTATATTTGTACTGTATTTATCGGCACTGTAAGTTTACATTGTCTGTTTACAAGATGAATCCTCTAAAATGGTGGGCAACCACAGCGGCAGACCTCAACCAAAGGCACATATCAAGCAATTCCACTTTTTCTTGTAATGTCATGAGTTCTCTCTGCTTCTTGGGAGCACTTCCGGTATCACTAGTGGCACTTCGTATGGGTCCCATGGTATTATTATTAGAAGTGTACAGTATTGCCCTGAACACATGAAAAATACAGGAAAATAGAAAGATATCACTTTTACCTTCAATATGCAATTTACTGGAGAGATGAACTTCTCACATGGAGATGATTAGCATCACATGGGGTCTTAAGCAGATACTTACAACACTTGAGCTCACAGCAAATAGTAACAGGAGGTGTCTATGAAATTAAGGTAGTAGTACAGTATTACTACAGTTAATTTTATGCAATTATGATTTAATACTGCATATTTACGCTTGTTTACATTTTTCTTGACTGCAAATGGTGCTGTGTATGGTCTATGTTTGTGTGTATAAGTTTTGATAAATTTAACTTTTTCTTTTTTTAGAAACAGGGTCTACTCTGTCGCCCAGGCTGGAGTGCAGTGGTGCAATCATACCTCACTGTAATCTTGAACTCCTGGGCTCACGTGATCCTCCTGCCTCAGCCTCTCAAGTAGCTGGGACGACAGGCATGTGCCACTATGCCCAGCTAATTTTCAATTTTTCTGCAGGGACAGGGTCTTGCTATGTTGCCCAGGCTGGTCTCAAACTTCAGGCCTCAAGAGATCCTTTCACCTTGACCTCCCAAAGTGCTAGAATTACAGGCATGAGCCACAACACCTGGCCAAATTTAACATTTTATAATAGATTTGTGTATATTTTATAGTAGTAAATGATAAAATAGACTAGTATCTACATACATTTTATACATTCATAACATACCTAACTTTTTCTTAATTTTTTGGATGTTTCCAGGCTATATGGTTTGTGACTTTTTTCAAATTGTTGCAAATCTCCAAAAATTTTTTCAGTATATTGAAAAACATCTGCATATCAGTGGACCCATGCTATTCAAACCTGTGTTGTTCAGGGTCAACTGCATTAGTTTCCAACTGCTGTCATAACATATTACCACAAACTTAGTGGCTTAAAGTAACACAAATGCATTATTTTATAGTTCCGGAGGTCAGAAGACCAAAATGGGTCTCACTGGGCTAAAATCAAGGTGTCAGCAAAGCTACTTTCCTCCTGGAGGCTCCAGGGGAGAATCTGTTTCCTTGACTTTTCAGGCTTCCAGAAGCTGCCTGAATTCCTTGGCTTTGGCCTCTTCCTCCATCTTCAAAACCAGCAGTTTAGCATCTTCAAAGCTCTCTCTGACTTTGACTCCTGCCTCCCTCTTTCCCTTATAAGCACCTTATGATTACACTGGGTCCACTTGGATAATCCTAAATAATCTTAACGTAATCACATCTGCACGGTCCCTTTTTGCCACATAAGGTAACATATGTCACAGGTTACAGGAATTGGAAAGCAGACGTTTTTGTGGGGCCATTATTCTGCCTACCACAACTATCATTAGATATACTGGTGGAAGATAATGAAATGCCTGAACTTAGATCATAGACAAGATAAAGTTAAACGATTGAAAGGTAAGTATTTGTAGGTCTTTAAAATAATAATAAGCAGCAGAGTCAGAGAGATCTAGGTTCAAATCCCAGTCCAGCTCTTCCATTTATGAGTTGGGCAACCTTGGCAAATTACTTAATGTGTCTTGGCCTCAGTTTCCTCATCTGAAAAATGGAGATAATAATTTCCTCTCCTTAGGCTGTTGTGATGGTTAAGCGATAGAGATAAAGACATAGACATTGACATAGATAGATATATTAATAGATATAAATGGCATTAGCATATGAAACTGAGACTCACAAAATTAAGTAGTTTGGACATGTCTGTCCAACTTAATAGCTAGGATGCTTCTGTTAGCTAAACCTTAGGATCAAGATCAGTGTTTGAGTCTAATGTAGAGAGACATCTTTTAATTCAATAGAAAAATAAGATTCCACATCTAGATTACAGTGCTAAATATCAGAAACATAAAGAAGCATTAGCCTTCATGGAACTAAAGATCTCATTGGGGAGATCAAACAAATAGACAAAATAGAAATATGTGAGTCAAATAAATAAGTATCAGATGTGATGTGGTAAATGAATGGCACAGATTACATGTGTAATAGGTGGAGCATAAGTGATGCAAATCATTAACCTTGGCTCATTAAAAAGGCTCCCTAGTGGGGATGGAGTTTGGAGGAAAGGGTCAGATTTTCAGGCAGGAGGCTGGGAGGTGATGCAACCAAGGCAGGAATGTTCTTTGCCAAGTCGTAGGGGCAGTATAGCTCAAGTCAGAATTCACAGGAAGTATAGGGACTGAATGTCAGCAGGCAACATGGAGCTTCGGAAGACTGCAGATGTCCAAGATATCCACATCGAGTGATGTGGGGACCATGAAGGAGGCTGGACCAGTCTACGTACCACATTACTCAGACATGTTATTGTAGAGCTGTCTAGCTCCACTTTCAGTTCAGTCAACGTTTGCTTCATATATTGTAGAGCTCTGATATTTGGTGCATATATGTTTATAATCATTATGTCTTCTACAAAATTGTTCCTTTCATCAATATATAATGTTCTTTTTTTTTCTTGTAACAGTTTTTGACTTAACTCTATTTTGTTCACTATTAGTACAGACACCACAGTTCTCTTTTAGTTATTTGCATCTTTTTCCTCCCTTTCACTTTCAACCTGTGTATGTCTTTGAATCTAAAGTGAGTCTCTTATAGAGAGCATGCAGTTGGATCATCTGATTTTATCCATTTTGCCAATCCATGCTTTTGATTAGGGAGTTTAATCCAATTACATTTAAAGTAATTACTAATAGGGACTGATTTTTCCCATTTTGCTATCTGTATGTATTGTCATTTTTTTGTTTGTTCTTCATTTCCTCCATTACTGCTTTTTTTATGTTTAATTGATTTTTTTATAGTGACACATTTTGATTCCTTTCTCATTTCCTTTTGTGTATATTCCATAGCTATTTTCTTTGTGGCTACCATGGGGATTACATATAATATCCTAAAGTTATAATAATCTATTTTGAATTGATGTCAATATAAGCATACATAATTTCTACTTCTATACAGTTCCATCCCCCTTTACGTTATTGATGTCACAAATTATATCTTCATATAGTGTCTTTATACAGTATAGAGTGAACATAGGTTTATAATTATTTTTTACGTACTTGTCTCTTAAATCCTGTAGAACCTACTGTTTTGAACGTGGTTTTTTCTTAATTCAGTGTTCACTTTGTTGCTATAGACCTTTGACTGTTTCCAGAGTCCCAGTAGTAGTTGTTTTAGCAATTCTCTAGTTGTTTTGTTTTTTAATGTTTTTGTGGGGGAATGAGAGCCTGGAGCTTCCTACTTCACCGGTTTGCTGACACCACTCCACTCAGTCATTTCAGAGCCTGAGTCAGGTACAGTGGGGAGGCACAAGGTCCCCGTCGTTACCCCTCAGCTCTCAGCCCTGGCAATGCCTACTGGGGGCCCCTAGCCACAGGCATTGATTCAGATGGGAGCACTGTAAGAGCAGACTTTATATTGCTACTTATTTTACCTGTTACTGGGAATTTATTTTTAAAATCCCACAGTCTTCTGAAATGTTGTAATTTTTATATTATTTCAGTTTCACTTATCATTTTGTGTTTTTAGTTTATTTTAACCTTTTGTTATTTGGAATAGAGAAAACTTCTATTTTCATTGTTTTAAACCTTAGCTATATTGTATCTTACTAAATATTGAGTCCTGAGTTTGCTTTGTCTTTCTTAATATTTTGATTTTCACTTATTTAACTTATTTGTATTTCTTTGTAATGTTACTACTTTTTCATTTCATCATTATGCTTTTTTCTACTTTCTTTACTTCTAATTTCTACTTTCTTTACTCTTCACCCTTGTGTTTATTTGCCATATTTTATCCTTATATCATATTGAATGCTGTACATCATTGTTTAAGTTTATATTCTTACAGTAATTACTCTTTATTTTATGCAGTTTTTAAATTTGTCACTTTCGTTTCTCACTTTTTAATCTTTAAGTCTGTACTTCACCCTTACCATTTTTTTATATTTTGCTTTTATGTTTTACTGTATTCTACTTTCTCAGTCTGGAGAGGAGGATGAGGTTGCAGCCCTGAGGCAAGGCAGCCCGGATCCAAACCCCATCCCCACCGCTGACCTTGGGCCAGCTATTTAACCTCCCACTGAGAGTCCTCCTCAACTCTCCATCTATAAATGAGGATCACAACAGTTTCTACCTCACAGAATTAAAGCAGTTAATATATGTATGGGCCTTGGAGCAGTCTCTGCTTCAGAAGCACTGAGGCTGGTAGCCTTCACCAGCCTGTCCCCTGCTCTCCCCAACACAGAGTGGGACTACATTTCCCAGAGTCCCTTGTGAGTATGTGTGGCCATGTGACTGAGTCCCAGTCAAAGAAGCTGTGAACAGAAGTAATGTCTACCACTTCCATGCTTGGCCTATAAAACCTTTCTGGCAGTTGTCCTCCTCTCTTTATTCCTCCATCTATGGGTTAGTATTGATGTTCTGGGCGACTTTGGTGAAAACAGAGGCTCCAGAGGCCCAAGATGGCGGACTGAACGCAGACGGCCATGCCACTCCCACAGGCAGGACCTAAGATGGCCAGCAGAGATTCACCTTAAGGTGGATGGTCTCAGACACAGCACTGGGTTTAGCAGAGAAGCGACAGGAGGCACCAAAGGCAAAAGAGAGGAAGCAGGGAACCCACTCAGCCAGATGGGCAGTAGCCAGGAGAGGCTCATGCACGCGGGGAAGGGGCAGGTGAGAGACACCCAGGGCTCCACACTCCCATCGAGGACGCTGCGCTCCTGGCTGCGGAGGGCCCCTCCACCCCACAGGCCTCCGACTGACACAGAGAGCTGCCCAGAGATTGCACAGGGCACTGCTGTGGAGAGGAGTACAGGAGGCACCACTGGCTTCTGAGTCCTGAGCAAGTACAGAGAGGAGTCCCCAGGGTGGGAGAGTGTTTCCACCCCAGAGAAAAAGCTGCATCAGAGCCTGAGAAAGGATGTAGAGATAAGGCCCGCCCCGCCTCCAACCACCCAGTGCTGCAGACATAGCTGCCTCTGCTCCCAAGCACAAGTCTTTGGCATGGCAGTCTGAACCCGGGAATCTCGGCCCCTGGGTGTCTACATCACCGGATCCACAGCCAGTGCTCCTCAACACCCACTTGGTCCACAGCAGCCTTGGGGGACCACTGCCTGCCTCTGCTAATCTCATCAGGAGAGGCTCAGCCCTCCTGTCACAGGCTCACAGTGCATCTGCCCTTCTGCCTGAGCATTCTTCCAGAGCAGCGAAGTTCCCAGCCGAGAACAGGTGAACCATGAAACTATCTGTTTGAGCTGAGGGAGAGATTCCAGATGAGAAGAAACCAGAATAGGAATGCTGGCAATATGAAAAAAACAGGCTTCTTCAACATTCCCAAATGCTCACACTAGCTCTCCTGCAATGGACTCAAATCAAATAGGAATTTTTGAAATGTCAGATATGAAATTCAAAGTGTGGATCACAGGTAAGCTCAATGGGATTGATGAGAAAGTTGAAAAACAACACAAGGAAACCAAAAAAATAATTCAGGACATAAATGAAAAAATCCACTGAAGACATAGATAGTTTAAAAAAAAATAGATTTCCTAGAAATGAAAGAGTCATTTAGGGAATTTCAAAATACAGTGGAAAGTTTTAACAACAGACCAGACAAAGCACAAGAAAAAATTTAAGAACTTGGATATGAGGCTTTCAAATTAATCCAGTTAGTCAAAAATATGGAAAAAAGAATCAAGAAAAATGAAGAAAGTCATATGTGATTACATAAAATGCCCAAATATAAGAATCATAGGTATACCTGAGGGAGAAGAAGGAAAAGCAAAAAGCATGGAAAACCTATTTGAGGGTATAATGGAGCAAGAATTCCCTGGTCTTGCTAGAAATTTAGACATCCAGATACAAGAAGGGCAATGAACTCCTGAAAGATTTATTGCAAATAGGACATCACCAAGGCACATAGTCATCAGTCTGGCCAAAGTCAAAGTGAAGGAGAAAATCCTACAAGCTGTGAGACAAAAGCATCAAATAACTTAGAAAAGAAAACTCATCAGATGAAGAGCAGACTTCTCAGCAGAAACCTGATAAGCCAGAAGCGACTGGGGCCCCATCTTTAGTATTCTAAAACAGAATAACTGTCAGCCAAGAATTTTCTATCCTGAAAAACTAAGTTTCATAAATGAAGGAAAAATAAAATCTTTCTCAGACAAGGAAACACTAAGAGAATTTGTCACCATGAGAGATGCCCTAAAAGAAATGCTCAAAAGTGCTTTAAACACCAAAAAGAATGGTCAATACTTACCAGCGTAAAAATACTTGGGAGTAAAAATTCACAGCTCCTATAAAATAGTAACACAAGAAGGAATACAGGGAAAATAGGTAACAATCAATATGATGGCTGGAACAGTACCTCACATATCAATCTTCACATGGAATGTAAACAGTCTAAAGAGTCCACTTGAAACATAAAGATTAGTGGAATGGATAAGAAAATACAACTCATATGTCTAGTGTCTCCAAGGAACCCATTTAACTCATAAAGAGCCACACAGGCTCAAGGTAAAGGGGTGAAAAAAAATATTCTGTGCAAATGGAAACCAAAAGCAAGCAGGAGTAACTATTCTTATATTAGATAAGACAAACTTTAAATCAACAAATGTGAAAAAAGGCAAAGATGCTCATTATATAATGATAAAGGGATCAATTCAACAAGAAGATATAACAATCCTAAATACATATGCACCCAGACCAGAGCTCCCAGACTCATAAAACAAATACTAGTATATCTAAGAAGTGAAATAAACAGCAACATAACAATAGTGGGGGACTTGAACACTTCACTGACAGAACTAGACAAATCATTGAGGCAGAAAATCAACAAAGAAACACTGGACTTAAATGGGACTCTAGTACAAATGTACCTAACAGACATTTACAGAACATTCTACCCCAAAACTGCAGAATATATATTCTTCTTATAAGGATATGGAATATTGTCCGAGACAGACCATATGTTACGCCATAAACCAAGTCTCAGCAAATTTTAAAAAATCAAAATCATACCATTTATCTTCTCAGACTACAGTGTAGTAAAACTAGAAATCAATTCCTAAGGGAACTCTCCAATCTATACAAATATGTGGAAATTAAATAACCTGCTGCTGAATGATCTTTGGGTCAATGATGAAATCAAGATGGAAATAAAAAAAAATTTTGAAGTGAATGGCAATGGCAACGCAAACTACCAAAATCTATGGGATATAGTAAAAGCAGTGCTAAGAGTGAAATTCATGGCACTAAATGCCTACACCAAAAAGACAGAAAGATCACAAATCAACAACTTAATTTCATACCTCAGGGAACTAGAAAAACAAGAATTAACCAAACCCAAAGCCAGTAGAAAACAAGAAATAACAAAGTCAAAGCAGAACTAAATGAAATTCAACCCCCTGTCAAAAAATACAAAGGATCAATGAAACAAACTTGGTTCTTTGAAAAAATAAAATTGACAGACCACTAGGTAGATTAACCAAGAAAAGAAGAGAAAGCAGTCAAATAAGCTCAATCAGAAATGAAAAAGGATTGTTTCCACATCTTTGCAATTGTGAACGGCACTGCTATAAACACTCGAGTGTAGATGTCTTTTTTATAGAATGTCTTTTTTTTCCTTTGGGTAAATACCTAGTAGTGGGATTGCTGGATCAAATGGTAGTTCTACTTTTAGTCCTTTGAGGTGTCTCCATGTTACTTTACACAGAGGTCATACTAGTTTACAGTCCCACCAGCAGTGTATAAGTGGTCCTATCTCTCTACATCCATGTCAACATTTGTTGTTTTGGACTTTTTGATAAAAGCCATTCTCACTGGAATTAAGTGATATCGCATTGTGGTTTTGATTTGAAACAACCCAAGTGCCCATCAGTACATGAGTGGATTAAAAAATGTGGTATGTGTATACCATGGATTACTACTCAGCCATAAAAAAAATGGTGAACTACCTCTTGTATTATCCTGGGTGGACCTGGAGCCCATTCTTCTAAGTGAAGTATCAGAAGAATGGAGAAACAAACACCACATGTACTCACCATTAAATTGGCACTAATCGATCAACTTTTGTGTGCACATATGGAAGTAACATTCATTGAGGGTTGGGCCAGTGGGAGGGACTAGGAGGGCATGGGTAAATTAACACCTAATGGGTGCGGTGCATGCTGTCTGGGGGATGGGCACACTTGTAGCTCTGACTTGGGCAGTGCAAAGGCAATTTATGTAACCAAAGAGTTTGTAACCCCATAATATTCTGAAATTATAAATAAATTAAATAATTACAATAAAATAAAATAAAAAGAAATGAAAAAGGGGAATTACAGCTGATACAACAGAAATACAAAAGGTAGACTAATACAACTATATGCACACAAACTAGAAAATCTAGAGGAAATGGATACATTTTTGGAAACACACAACCTCCCAAGCTTGAATCAGGAAGAAATAGAAATCACTAACTGACCAATATTGAGTAGTAAGATTGAATCAGTAATAAAAAGCTTTGCCTTCCCTCCAAAAAAAGAATCCCAGAACCAGATAGATCAAAGCTGAATTCTACTAGACCTACAAAAAAGAACTGGAACTTATCCTACAGAAAATGTTCCACAACACTGAGAAGGAGGGAATTTTCCCTAACTCATTCTACATAGCCAGTATCACTTTGATACCAAAGCCAGGAAAGGACATAACAGAAGAAAGAAAACTATAGACCAATACCCCTCATGAACATAGATGCAAAAATCCTCAACAAAATACTAGCAAATCAAATTTAACAGCATATCAAAAAAATAATTCACCACAATTAAGAGAGTTTCATCCCAGGGATGCAAGAAGTTTCAACATATGTAAATCATTAAATGTGATTCACCACATAAACAGAATTAAAAACAAAAACCATACGATCATCTCAATACATGCAGAAAAACATTCAATAAAATCCAGCACCATTTCATGATAAAAACCCTCAACAAACTAGGCATAGAAGGAACATACCCCAAAATGATAAAAGCCAGACATGACAAGCCACAGCCAACATCATCCTGAATGGGGTAAAGTTGAAAGCATTCCCCCTAAGAATTAGAACAAGACAAGGATGCTCACTTTCACCATTTCTATTCAACATAGTTCTGGAAGTCCTAGCAAAAGCAATCAGGCAAGAAAAAGAAATAACAGACATCCAAATCAGAAAAGAGGAGGTCAAACTATCCTTGTTTGTCAATGATATGATCTTATATCTAGAAAATGCTAAAGATTCCTCCAAAAGACTCCTAGAATTGATAAATATACTCAGTAAAGTCTCAGGTTACAAAACTAATGTACACAAATCAGTAGCATTTCTATACACTAATAACAGCCAAGCTGAGAATCAAATCAAGAACTCAATGCTGGCTGGGTGCGGTGGCTCACACTTGTAATCCTAGCTCTCCGGGAGGCCGA
>CAUYSK010045669.1:0-14577 GCA_963575035.1 Avahi laniger | reverse complement strand
GCTGACAGTTGTGGTCTCCCTGATTTATTCGCCATGTTGTTACTATAGAAATTTTGGAGGAAAACTGCGAAATTGTCTTTACAAAATATGAGACTGTCTTAATGCAATTGTTTGAATAGTTTTAAAACTTGTACTTTTTAGCATAGTTGGTGTCAACAGGAGAAGAGGGCTCAAAGAGACAGAGCATTGAGACCTTTTCACTACCCCAAATTCAGCAAGTCCAGCTTCATTCTAAGTGATTTTGTATTTTGGCTTTCTCATAAGACTATGTGTGTGTGTGTGTCTGTGTGTGAATGTTTGTGTGTTTCTGTGTTTGTGTTGAAGGACTTGATTTATTTAGTCAGGCACCCTAAATAAATTCAGTCTAGTTCTGTTATTTATTCCTTGTTTTCCTTTACCAAAACTGCTTAGACTTTTTCATTGATTCTAGTCATCAAGTTCTTACATTTATGGTGAATTTTGAGTTAAGTGAATTTTACAGAGTCCCACAAATTGTTAACTGCACAGCCAAGACTAGAACCCTAATTTCTGGACTCTAAGTCCAGTGCTCTTTCCACTTGGCACTTCCATTTGAGAACAAGGCCATTTTAATTCCTGCATCCTCTCTTTGTCACCTAAGCTGATACTTGCCAGAATTCCAACAGCCTCCTACCTGACTCTTTCTAGTCCCCGTCCTCTTCTCTGCAGGATAAATGCCTCAAGAAGTACAAGCAGAGTGAATTTCCATGACTAGTTAAAAACAAGTAGTCAAACTGGATACTTTTGGGAAGATGAACCTTCTACTGTTTGACTCAAGAATAAGACAGAAAATTAACACTGTAGGAAAACTAACTTAATTTTTTAACACAGTAACTAAAATTTAGATACTTATTGCTCATTTGTTCTGAGAATATTCTCAGAAAAAAGAATCTGATGCTACTTTTGTGCCAGCAGGTTCAAATGTAGAATTGATATTAATTGTCAAAAAGAGATACGATATCCAAGAATTAAAAAAAAGGAAACAAAGAAAACAGTGAACTTCTGTTCCTTAGGGGATTATTTTTATCATTGAAAAAATAGGATTTCTAGATGTTACCAAGAATGGTACGTCCACATTGCAGCATCTTTCTTTAATTCTGAGAGAAATTAAAATTCACATAAAAAGACCATACAGCAAAATACAGAAATACATGCCCCATGGATGGATGGAATAGCCTGAAAATTGATTTAGCTAATATGGCCCCTTGGCAACAATATCTTGAAGAGATTGTAATGTCAAATGTTGAAATAATTGGTTTAAGGTAAAATTTTAAAAACATTTCCTATGTATTATTTTAATATACACACCTCTATTTCCTACTCATATGGAATATTAAATTGGCTATTTGAAAATTTATGAAATTCAAGAATGAAATTTCAGAGGATATTAAGATAAAGAATATACTTTGCTATTTATTCTACATTCTACTTGTATTTCTTTAACTTATGGAGAGTTAATTCCTTGTCCTTGGCCATCCTCAGCCCTTGAGAATAAATCTAAAACACAATCACTGATGAATAATAGTTCCAGTAATATTCAGTTACAACAGGTGAAAAGTAACTTGCTAATAGCTGCCATATAATTACATTCAGTTGACATCTGATATTCAGTTTGTGTTTCAGAAAACATCCAGAATAGACTTGGTTGGTAGTGAAACTTTTTCTTCTTTTTTTTCTTCTTTTTTTTTTCTTTCTTTCTTTCTTTTTTTTTTTTTTGATAGCTATCCAGTAGAGGAAGGAAATATTCTTGATTAATCTATAAATATTATGAGAACCTACTTCTGCAGCATTTTCAATTTCCCAAGGTTCTATAGCTGTAGGAAGCAGCAGACATCAATAATATCATTCTCTTCTCTTGCTTTGGCTTAATGCTTAACCTGAGTGACTTGCTGCACACCTTGATTCTGGTTCAATCAGCAAACTTAATGTAGCTGCTTAAAAGTACTGGCATTGTTTGCAACAGTTATTCCTGTGCCTTAGAGAGGAAACTTTTTTATTTTAATAGGTTAATTCCTTTGTTGCACTATCACCCACATGAACCGCTATAATATATCCTTTGGAATCATTTCTTCCCATCTTCATGGGAAATAAATACACACACACACGCACACACACACACACACGCAGACACACATACCCAGTACAAAGATATTTGAATATTTCCTCACCCCATTGTGCTCTTACACTACTCATGCTTTCCTCCCTCCCTGTCACTGTGTTCTCACTCCTCCTCAGCATGTAACATCTTCTCTGGTCAGTCTTCTTGAAGCTCCCCCCGTCTTTCTTGTTCATGCCAAGACCTGCAAGTTTGCTTGCAGTGATTCCTAGATTAGCAATATTGCCATGTCATCCTTCTTAGAGCCATCCTTCTTAGAGCCAAATCACCTCCAGATAAATTTACAGCTTTCCCCGATTGCATTAACTTCTCTCATCCTTAAACTCTAAGGACACTTAGTCTATTTTTATACAACTAAACAATTGATTTTTATACTGCTTTGCATCTCTTCATAGATGGCTAGATGATGATAATAATAGATAAATAGATACTTGTGTATATTTGTGTGTGTATAATGAGTTTCTTTCATCTTCTTAACTATGCCTTGGAAGATAGAATCATAGCATCTTTTTAAAACATTGCTTGAAGTAACTAACACAGTGCTCCCTCATCAACTGGTAATCAGGTTAGATAAAATGCACATTTTATTTAGTGCATATAGTACATTTTTGCGATTCACAATAAACAGTTCTAACTTCTGATAATATTTCTTTGATAAGAGGGAATAAAGATCTCGTGTAACCATCCATATGTCATTTATTGAGTTTCTACTAAGTTCCAGGCAGGTCAAATGAGACAAATTAATTCTATGTACTTCTCCATTTATATACTCTGTTTTTGCTTTCCTTTTTACTTATGAAAGAGGCAGGAAATGATGGAGAAACACTGTTCCAGATAGAACATCCTGGATAGGCCCGGCTTGTACTGAATTGTAAGAGATTGAGACTCTGTGATTCCATTAACGTCTACAAGAGAAAAATAAGAGAATATCACCTGTATTCTAATTCTAGCCTCCCCGCCCCCCCGCCGCCCTGTTCTTGGATGCATTGTTTATCCTTCTTTGTCTTAGATCACTAATTTGTAAAGTAGGCATAATATCTTCCTTTTTATAAACACTCAATAAATGTTTAGTGTCAGTTCCAAGGCAAAACCACAAATAATTCTCTCATTCTCCAGATATTTGTAGAATACCTGTTCTGAACAGGATACTGTATTAGAAGCTCTGGTTATGGTGGTAACTCATCACTGTCATCTTGTTTGGTGGACAGATAGAAAGAATAATAGACCATATATCAAAGTTTACACTGTAACAGAAAAAGGGCATATTATCCAGTCTGGAGGAGTCAGAGGAAGTGATGGCTACACTGAAACATGAAGGAAGTGACAAAGTAGAGGACATTAGCCACATAGAGACGGGGCAGTGAGGGTGCAAGGCAGGCACAGATAGTAGCAGGGAGATTTTCTAGCGAGTGAGTAGAGGAGGCAAAGTCCCAGAGGTGGCCGTAGGAAGAGGAGCATGGGCCAGCTTCCACTTCTGAACCACCTTCCTTTTTCCTGCCTCCTTTTCCCTGACCCTTTATATTTAGTAACTCCAGAAGCTAGACCAATCTTGCAGGTTGGTTTTCCACCCCAAAATGTTCCCTTCATGTTATGAATGACTATCTGATAGACTACCCCAAGTTCTAAAGTAATATACAAAACTATAAATAGAGTTTATGTAAAAATAAAACCCTGTAGTTCTTCCTATTGTAATAAAAATCTATGTTTTCGGAATGCTGCTAATTTGATTAGAGTATCTCATGTAAAAAGCTGCATGAAAAACAAAGTTTTGTTCTCACTGGGATATATTTGCATCTTGAAGGAGAAATTCATTAAAACTCAAATGAATCTTTTGTTGATGGAAACATACAGGAGGGAGGTAAAGGGATGGCAGGAGAAAGGAAAGACGTGTTTTAGAAGCAGACCTTCTGATTCAATTTGAAGGGTCCCAAATTCCCCGCCACCACACCTTCCTCAGTTACCATCCAACTTTAATGCATAATCATTTTCCTTTCTTCACCTTCAGAAAGACTTAGAAGTTCATTAAAACAGTCATCTGACAAAGGAGAATTAGTTGTGATTCAAAATGAATTTATGAATGTAAGGTTCCCTGTGTTTACTGTAGACTGAACCATTTGCAATTTGGTCAGGAAAACTATGAAAAATGAATACACCATAGATGTCTATTTAAAATAGTTGTATTTCATTAAACCTTAGATTTAAAAAAAAAAGCAGAATTCTTATATTAACTAATCTGAACTTCATTTTTTATAGCTTAATCTAGTGCCTGCCTTCAGCTAGAGATTTTCTTTCCTCTCCTGATGTCTTAAAATAGGTTCATTAAACTCTTAAGAAATGATGTTCTCCTTGGCAAAATCATTCTTCACAGAATATCAGGTTACATTTGCAATATCTTCAAATAAAATCTAAGATGACACTGTCAAGAAGTAGAAATTAAAATAAATTCCATCTCTTATCTTGAGGATAAGCCTGTACTTATTTCCCTTCTAAGAAAGACTAAAAATCAGGGATTAATGAACTAAAAAGGGGTATTAGGAGGGGCTCTTGGCAATGCCTCCTCAAAGGTGTCCCCAGGTAGGTAAAAATGTTATTTTCATACAGTTCTTGACATCTGATTCCACTGTATATTTTAGTCATAAATCATCACAACACACATACACACACACACACACACACACACACACTCACACTGATCCCTTAATGTTGTATCTTGAGTTTACTTTTGCTGCCTCTATCTTCGGAGACGTCATCTATTGCATTTCTTCATATAAATGCTCCCTGAGTGCTTATTTATCTTATGGTTATGCATATAAATTTCAATGCTAATCTATGAAAGTTAAACAAGGAACAAAATATGTATTTTGATTTATACTTAAATTGTCAAAGCTAACTGCTCATTCGGTTGAGTTTTGAGTTGTGTTTTGGGTACTGATCATTTGCTCTCATCAATAAATGCATAGGTTTTCTTGGCATCTATAAAATATATAAAGTTCATAAGCCTTCTGTTTCACCAGAGATCCAATCTCTGATATTCCTGTAACATAAAATAAAACCTTTGATCAATACATAAGGGTATCCTTTAAAATAAATAATTAGCCTTAGTTTTAGAAATAAATAATCTATATTCAATTTATCAATAAATGTAAGATATAAATTCAAGATATTGAATTACTTTTTAGATAATTTAAAAGAAGCCTTTGAGTTCATCATTTTTCCCATTCTTGTTACCTGACTCCATTCTATCAGTCAGAAGTAGAATTTTCCAATAATTGAGTCATTCCCACTGACCTAAATTTAGAGTGCTGTATTGTCCCTCTCTCCCCTCCCTCATGATTTCTGTGAACAGACCTGAAGCTTTTAAAATAAAAATTCCCCATATGTTTTATTTGTGTCTGTTCTGCTTCCTTCTCAAAAGCACCAGGAAAGCCCTGGGAGTCACAATGATTAAGGATCTGTTCTAGAGTTTAACCTGCTCTCTAAAATGGGATACATTCCAGAACATAAAAGAAATTGTGAAGTAGGTCAGGAGCTTTAACTGCCTGAGGGCCTACCTTACACAGAAGGCAAGCAGGTGGTTTGAAATTAAATTAGCACCAGAAACTTCAATGAATCATGATTCTGTGGCTTCATGTTGGACTGGAAGGTGGAAAAATAAGAATATATCACATAAGGCCTTCAAAACTTCATTCACTCAGAATTTGTAATCTTGAATTTGCATCATTTCAGATGAGGACTTGGTTTGAAATAGTTTTGTGTGTTTCCTGAAGTGAGCTGAGGTGGGACGGAGGGGAGAATTTGCAAAATGAATAAGGGAAATATTTAGCCCATTAAATATTTAGCTTAAAGACCAACAAAATACTTTCCAGGATTACTTTAGAAGAGTCAATGTGCTAATTACAATTCATTCTTATTACACTTAAAACATTTTATGTCAAACAAGTTGATTAAATCTACAAGATGCTCTCCATTGAAATAACACATGATGCTCCCTGACCTTAAGCAGGTCACAGACACTGGCTAGATGGTCCACTGGCAAACTCACCTCTAGCAGTCTGAAGTACTATAAAGGGCAATTAAGTAGGAAGAGATGGAGCATTTAGAACTGACAGTGGGAGACGGACATAGCTTCTTGCAGGAGAAACCTACATCAAGGAAAAGGTTGGGAGCCTCAAGGTAGTTAATCCAGGGTATGGAGGGAGACCTTTCCAAGGCCCTGCATGCTGAGCTCTACCAGTGCCTCGTGTCACCTCTACGTGCTCCCAACCTACCTCGCCCACTTTATCTCAAATACCATTTACTCAAGGATGCTTTCCTTACCCTCAGTTAACTGTAAAACCCAATTTTACACTCTCATATTGCCTTCTTTTTTCTTCTGTTATACATATTACTTTTTATTATACTTATTATATTCTATTACTTCATATTACACATTCATGATGAAATATTAATATTTACTTGTGTAGTCATTTGTGTCAATGCCCATCTTCCCCCGATAGTGTGTTAGCTCCATGAGGACAGGGACTGTGGCTTTTTTGTTTCTCACAGTTTTCCCGGTGTCTGTTACATTGCAGCTGCTTCATAAGAGTCAGGTGGGTGGATAGACGGGCGGATGGTTGGCAATATAGGAAAATTTGGTGTATGTTTGAAGAGGCAAGGTGGACTGAGAATTCTACCACGTCCCCTCCTAAATCGCTTATGGTATTTGGCTTTTAAGAAGAGAATAGCATTTCATCCAGTAATAGAAGACCGAAAATAAGAAAGCATTAGAACAAAATATTTTTGGTAGGGTTCATAATATTTTTGCTTCTTATGTGCATCAGTATTATTCCCTGTGAAGACAGAAATGACAGCCTGCTTGTTTTAGGGCCTGCCTGCTGAGACAAAAAAAAGTAAAACTTCCAACATTTAAAATCCCTTCTGCTCTGTTCTATCTCTGAAGCCTACAGGAAAGACCCTGTTGACTTTTTTCTCAAGCCAACTTGCCAAGGGAGATAGAACTGGAAAGGGTGCCAAAAGGAGAGGCGGCTGGCGAAGCTGCCAGGCAGCTTTGTGCTCCACAGGCCCTGAATCTTTGCTTGGCCTCTTGCACCCCAACGCCTTGACTCTGCAAGGCATACTGGTCGCCGCGCACTTGCGGCGCATGCGCACAGGGCCTTAGTCGCTTCCGGGGTGAGACCGTGCTAGTAAGTAGAGATGCCACGGCGGCACAATCTGCAGAATGTCACGGATGATCCTGAGACCCTAAACTTTCAAGATACTGCCTTTAATTGTTCCTTAGTGCTAGGCAAGAATATTATACTTCTCTTTCACTCTTGTTCTTCTTATTGCAGTTAGGCAACTTCTCCTTAAAAATCAGGTTAAACAAGTGCTTCTGAATGATAAAGTTTACATGCACAGCCTAAACCTTAGATGTCCTCTTTCCTAATTTCTGAGGAAACTGAAACATAAATAGATCCGATACCCGGGGCTTCAGTTTCTGCTCCTGACAAGTGCACATTTTTATTGCTATAATATAAAAGCTTTATTGCAAATGCATGACTTGATCATATGCATAACCACTTTTAACACCTGAAAAGCTATGTTTCTACTAGAGGTAACAATAGGATCTTATTCTCTGAAGGTTCAAATTTTCAAATATTCCCTGGAAAGGTATTTTTTCTTCAACTCATAAGGAAATGACTCATGATGTCTTCTGCCGTTATTATTTATGAAAGATGAGACAGGGATTAACCTCTGTTTTATTGATTATCTCAAATTTAGTTGTATTTAAAGATATTTTAAAGTTTACTTAATGAAGTATACTAATGAACCTATAATATTAAAGATACAGAGCAAATGATATGTAGCTTAGTAAAATGGAAATAATTTAAAATGAACTGGTAAGAAAACTCATCATTAGTTTAAGATTAATAACTTTTATTTTAAATATATATTACATTAAAATATAAAATCTCTAAGAATCACCTCGTTTCAGCATCTGTCTTCATAACAAGTTAAATGATAGTTTCAAGATAATGAGTTTTTCTGAATTACCGAATGTATTAAGGTGCTCTGAGGTATTCTTATCCAATAGTAATACCAGGCAAATACTAATATTTTGATATAGCCTCTGGTTTAATGAATATGTCTTGGAAGATTAATACTAGAAGTTTGCTATATGTATAAAGTCTTAGTGTAAATTTGACCAGAAAGTTAAGGGCATTATTTCAACAAGTTTCACTAAAAAAGCTGAGGATTGATAAAATGAATTTCATTAATGGGCACCAGACGCCTTTAATGAGATGCCAGACTTCAGGAGGCCTCATCTGAGTTCTAAATGTGCATGACAAGTCTTGACAATTTGCTTTGCAGAAGGCACAGAAGGCACCCCACAAAAGGGTCTCCTCCAGTTGCAGTTTTCTGGGTTAATGTATTCTGGGTTGAATTATCTCGCCCATTGATTGCTGCCCTGGGAATTTCAGTGTTCATAAAAACTAACAAACGTCCACCAGACAAGCACCAGCAATGCCCAGCTGGCGCTTTGTCCCCCATGGGAAATTTTCTCAGTTAGAGCCTGGTAATTGTTTAGTGCAGCTGCTGCAGTTTCAAGGGTGCCAGCTCATCTGAGCCAACTGTATGCACACAGCCCATGACTCATGGGCTGAGAAAGTACACATCACAGGTGGGTGGGGGCCTTCAAGGACTCCATTTTAAATTTGCCCTCTTCTTTGTCAACTATTTGGGGGATAATACATAGTGAAAGGCAGTTGTTTAAGGGATATAAATATCCTATAAATTCATGAAATTCAGAGGTAGGCGTGCATAATAGTCTCATCTTTATCAAAAAGCATTTGCTGTATGTATCTCAACAGTCACTTGGCTATACTGTATGTGCTACAATAACAACTGTATTGTAAGACTTGTGGTTTCTTACAAACACCCAAATATGGGGCATAATCTCCAGAATGAGGGACAATCTGGGCGGAGACCGGGAATGCAAACACTGTTACCTGGCCTCGTGCCACGCTAGCTGGCATAGGGTTCACTAGCAGATCTTCCAAAACTATTCTAGATATACCAAAAATATATTTTGTGAGAGAACAGGTTATTATCATGAGGCAATTTCAAGTCATTAGGCCTTTATTGTCAATCAGAGATAGTAATATTCTCCTGGAAAAATTGTTCTAAAAACTATTCAGTACACAAATGGCCTCATTAAACAATGTCAACCTGCCATATCTATACCAAGTGTCTCCAGGGGCATGTAGTTATATATGATGATAGGGTGAGAGTTCTTGACATACTGGTTATCTATTGCTGAGGAACAAATGAACCTAAATCTTCATGTCTGAAAACAACAAGCATTTATTATCTCACAGTTTCTGTGGATGGAGAATCAAGGAGAGGCTTAGCTAGGTGGTTCTGGCACCTGATCTCTCACAAGGCTGAAATAAGGTTTCAGCCAGTAACAGCAGCAATCACCTCACGGCTCACCTAGGAAGGGCTCTGCTCCTAAGGCTCTGCTCGCCAAGCTATTGGCTGGCTTCACAAGATCCTCCTCTGAGCTTACTCATGTGAGCTTTCCAGTGGGGCTGCCTCACACCACGACAGTTGGCTTTCTCCAGAGCAGCAGGCCAAGATTGAGTGAGAGAGTTCACATAGATAGAAGCCACAGTCTTTTTATGACTGTGTTGGGAGTAGCGTTGCGTCACTTCTGCTGTATTTTATCCAACAGAAGCAAGTCACTAAGTCCAGCCTACACTCAAGAGCAGGGGATGACATAAAGACATGAGTACCAGGAGGTAGAAATCACTGAAGACCGTCATAAAGACTGCCTACCACATGGAGAGACCATCTTAATTCAAGGCCTCAGCATTTTTCTCTAGAATTATAACACCACCTCTAATTAGTTTCAGAACCTTCAATTGTGATACACTCCAATGAAACTATCTTTGCTATGGCAAAGAGGTGTTTAAAAACTGCAAATCCAATCACGTCATTTAACTGCTAACAACTATCCTCAGGAGAACTTCTAATCTTCTTCTGACTCTTTATATACAGTGCATAAAGACAGTACTAAATTATCTTTAAGGTCTTAAGCTCTAAAGCCAACCTGCCTGGGTTCTAATCCTGGCTCTATGGTTTTTCAGTTTTATGCCCCTGGGTAAGTGTGTTAACCTCATGGGGCATCAATTTCTTCCTTGAAACCTGAAACAGTAATAAATACCTACTTTATAAGATTATTGTGAGAATTTAATGAGATAATCCTTGTGCAGCTCTTGGCATAGCATCTAGTATTAACAAATAGAAAGACCCCAATAAGAGTAGATTGTTATTAAAACTTCCCCATTTTATCTGAAGCCATTTCACACCATATTGTGCAACCACAGCAACCTACAGTGCTGAGCCAGTTTTGACATCTTACAAGGCTGTTTCCCTTGCCTTTCCCCCATACTTCTTTATCTGAAGAACTCCCATATATCCTTAAAATCTCAATTCAGGGAGTTAAGTTTTCCTCCAGGAAGACCTTACACACACACATATGCACACAATTCTGGACTAGGTAGCCCTTCTCCACTCCCCAAGCTGCTGTGCCTAACTTTGTCATGGTGATCACTACACTGTGTTGTCAGTCTGCTTATTTCTCTATGGCCCCCATTACAATGTGAGCTCTTTGAAAGAAAGAATGTGTCTTTATTTCTGTTTCCATAGAGCCTAGCTCAGTGCCTGGAATATAGTATATCCTCAATAAATGTGGGTTGAGTGATTTAATGAATAAATGATCTGAGAGATTTCCAATACAGTCTCCTTTTCCCTTTGTCAATCCTACTTCTGAAACCCACTTATTCATCCCTTTACCCCAGATCTTGGTTCCATAAAGATATTTGAACTTGGTTTTGAAGAGACGGCTGTCCAACCTGGAGTTGTTTACATCAAAGAGTGTGCTTTTCTTCACTTGCAGTTCTTAAGACACAATTTAGATAAAGGTCAATGTTTCTTTCACTGACTTCCTGTTATTTGGCATTTTGAAGTCTGAAAATTCATAATAACTGCTTCACTTTGCAAGCCAACCTCTGCAGACAGGCACAGAATCTGCTCCCCACAGACCTTCACCTACACCATTTCCAAGCCTCCTTTTTTTGCCAACTCTCACACACATGCACACACAAACATACACACATACTAAACACACACAAGCATATGTGCACATACACAAACATGCAAATATATAACAGGAGGCTAATGGCATTGAATTCACTTTAGATGCTTGTTAAAATTCAGATTTCTGGGCCTCACCTATACTCAGAGGGCAAAGGGCAAGAAGTCATCCTTTTGACAAGCTTCCTGGATAGTCCTCATGCATAAAAAAGGCTTTAGGACCCCCAGCCCTCATCCCACTGAATGGTTCCTCCAACGGGTCTTCAAGCTTCTTATTTTCAACTGAAAAACAAAAACAAAAACCAAAAGCACCTACCCTTTAATGTTCACTCAACCAGTACTCTTGTGAAGCAACCCTAGATGGCCCACAAAAGTCAATTAATCCTGCTTACCTGGCCCTTATCACGTGGTGAATATTTTTGGTTTGCGTGCTCACTACCCAGGTCAGCTGAAGAGCACCTTGGGTACACACTTGGCCACACTTCTGACATGGGTCAAAAGCATAGTTGTTATTCAGTCAATATTCCCTGAAATTTTAGCTATTACATTAAAATAAATAGGCTTTTTCAGCCTGGAGCAGAAGTTCATGGCTGTAATCCTAGAACTTTCGTAGGCTGAGGCGGGAGGATCGCTTGATGCCAGGAGTTCGAGACCAGCCTGAACAACTAGTGAGGCCCCCTCTCTACAAAAAAAATTTAAAAATCAGCTGGACATGATGGTGCATGCCTGTAGCCCCAGCTATTCAGGAAGCTGAAGCAGGAGGATTGCTTGAAGCCAGGGATTTGAGGTTACAGTGAGCTGTGATGACACCATTGTACTCTGTCCTGGGCAAATGAGTAAGACCCTGTCTCAAGGAGAAAAAAAATAGGCTTTTGTTCAAAAATGTGTTGGCTTGTATGAGTTGATAAGACTTTACTTTTTCAATATTACATACAATTTCATAACAGTATTTAGCCATCATGTGCTACCTTAACTTTTCAAATATATAAAACAAAGAATAAATAGTTTGCCCAAGATACAGAAATAGGAGAAGAAAATTAAATCCTTCTGCCAAGATGTTTTGTTGATAACCTTGCATTATTTGTGGTAACTACCTGGAAACTATCAATAGATCATGTGCAAATTTCATTTGTGTTGGCTTGAAAACTTTATGTTTCTTAGTACAAAAGCCTAAGGTCACATCATGTTGGAATTTTTATTTATATTTTAGTGTCCCAATTATTTTAACGCTTCAATATTGCTGTTGAATTTATCTGCTCTAATTGAAACTTTAAGTGTGTCATGTGGCCAATAATCAGACTTCTCCAAGTTAAGGCAAACAGATGTCAAACACATTAAAGTGGAACAACTGCCAAGCCCACCACTGCTGGGGTGACTACTCCCAGATGGACAGGACCAAGGGGAGTGATCATCAAAAACCTGCACAGCTGACAAGATTCAGGGCTATGGTATGAATGTTTATGTCCCTGCTACACTCATATGATGAAACCTTCTCACCAACATGATGATATTAGGAGGTGGTGCCTTTGGGAGGTAATCAGGTCATGAGGGCAAGAGCCATCAAGAATGGGATTAGTGCCCTTATACAAGGGGGCCCAGAGATCTACCTTGTCCCTTCTACTACCTAAGGACACAGCAAGCAAGTGCCATCTATGAACCAGAGCACAGGCCCTCGCCAGACACTTAATCTGCTGATGTCTTGCTCTTGGACTTCCCAGCCTCCAGAACTGTGAGAAATAAGTTGCTATTTTTTTATAAGCCACCCAGTCTATGGCATTTTGTTATAGCAGCCCAAAAAGAGTAAGACAGGCAGCTCCTGGCATGTAAATGTACAATTTTACCAGCTGATTGAGCGTGGTGGATTACATTTAGAATTCAGTTGACATATTGATTTCACAACCTTTGGTAAAAGAATTACTTCAGCTTCTCAGTGACAAGATAACTTCTTTTGCTGACTAAATTCTTCCCTAAAGACAGGCAATCCACACAGCTTTCCAGATCTCAATCAGTGTGGAATCCATTAGGCTGTGCGGTTTTGCTTTTAATATCTTGTGAATTCCCAGAACAAAGTCTTCCATTGCCATAGGAAAGAACTAAAATACATCCTGAAGTCAAACAGAATTATTTGGAAATACATATTAACATCCACTCTTTCCCTCAAGAGCAGATATAAGCAAAGTTTAACTAAAATGATACGTCTCTTCGTTTGTGATTCCTTCTCCCTTAGTTATTCACCATTATTCCATTTGAAACTTAATATATTTCAAATGCCTCTCTTCATTCCACAACAATTTATTTATAATGTTGGCGTCCAGTTAAATTGTTCTAAAATTCACTGGAAATTAGATAAATTTGACTATTTTAGCTGAATACTGTCACTGAAAACCTATTACTTGTCCTGAAATGAAATGAGGAACCAAACTGGTTATTAGTAAAGTGACACTACACAAGATGGCAGCCTGAGCTGGCACTTGCTTTACTAGGGAATTAATCATTCTGAATCTACAACAAATATAATGTATGACAGAAATGTGTTTTTGGTATCTTCTAAGTTATTTTTCATGATACAAGATTGCCAGGCAAGAGTTTCCTTGCACATTTAACATACAGCATTTCTCTTTTGCCATTTTAGACTCTAGCCAGTAAGCCAACATTGTTATATGTATTAAATTTGACATACTTATTTGAAGCAAAGCTATACGATTATCTCCAGATACTGAACTAAAAGTGGCGAGGAAGTAGATACAGTCAGTCAGAGAGGTAAGATAAGGTAGTACATTAACAAAATGTTAAGTTTGATTTCATGGAACACTAGGTAATTTCTGACTATCTTCAGAGGTTGAGTTTAGTTCAAAGGAACATGCTATAAAATGAAATGTACTGATGATGGATTTGAAAAGTAATTAATGGTGGTCAGTCTATCATATGGAAAAATAGATGGCTCCTTTGGATCTGTAGCTACTTAAAAATTCATGGAGAAAAAGACGAAATTGGGACAAGGGAATACATAACTGCACAAAAGGATGCACACTGATATGATAGTGGATTTTTTTTGTAAATGTATAACATTAATGTACACAATAAACTATAGTCAGATCCTACCTATACCCCCAACAAGAATACAATGTACACCACTACTCAGCATGACTCACTGAATTAACCCTGCACAGAACAATATCTTTGTAAGCAAAGTGATTGATCTGGGGCAGCTTTTACTGTAGCACAGTTGGATTAAACACAAAACACACTCAGACAGAAATCTTTGTATTCAGAGGCTTTCCACTATTAAGTCCTGCGCTGCCACA
>CAUYSK010045667.1:0-14314 GCA_963575035.1 Avahi laniger | reverse complement strand
CACTCATGTATTGATGGACACTTGGATTGTTTCCACATCTTTGCAATTGTGAATTGTGCTGCTATGAACATTCGAGTGCAGGTGTCTTTTTCATAGAGCGACTTTTGCTCTTTTGGGTAGATGCCCAGTAACGGGATTGCTAGGTCAAATGGTAGTTCTACTTGTATCTCATTGAGGTATCTCCATATTGCTTTCCACAGAGGTTGCACAAGTTTGCAGTCCCACCAACAGTGTATGAGTGTTCCTATCTCTCTGCATCCACGCCAACATTTATTGTTTTGGGTCTTTTTGATAAAGGCCAGTCTCACTGGAGATAAGTGATATCTCATTGTGGTTTTGATTTGCATTTCCCTGATGATTAGAGATGTTGAGCATTTTTTCATATGTTTCTTGGCCATTATTCTCTCTTCTTTCGAGAAGTTTCTGTTCATGTCCTTTGCCCATTTTTTGATAGGGTTGTTTGATTTTTTCTTGCTGACTTTTCTGAATTCTAAATAGATTGTGGTTGTCAGCCCTTTATTGGATGTGTAGCATGTGAAAATTTTCTCCCATTCTGTAGATCGTCTATTTGCTCTCGTGACAGTTTCTTCGGCTGTGCAGAAGCTTTTTAATTTGATCAGGTCCCATTTATTGATTTTTGTTGTTGCTGTGATTGCCTTTGAGGTCTTCTTCATAAATTCTTTGACTAGGCCAGTGTCTATAAGAGTTTTTCCAACATTTTCTTCTAGAATTCTAATCATTTCATGTCTTAGGTTTAAGTCTGTTACACAGCGTGAGTTGATTTTGTGAGAGGTGAAAGGTGTGGATCCTGTTTTAGTCTTCTGCATGTGGCTATCCAGTTTTTCCAGCACCATTTATTGAATAAGGATTCTTTTCCCCAGTGTATGTTTTTGTCTGCTTTGTCAAAGATTAGATGGCTATATGAGGATGGTTTTTTATCTGGGTTCTCAGTTCTGTTCCATCGGTCTCTGTCCCTGTTCTTGTGCCAGTACCATGCGTGTCTGCTTTTTGCTCTTTCTTGTTCTTCCCCTCCCCTCATCACCTCCAGGGCGGAGAGGCCCTTTGCATGAATCATTCCTCATTCGGCCTCCAAGGACATGAGCTACCACCTAAGTATGATCCAGAAACAGTGCTTGACTTGACATCAGAGATCCCTTCGTTTTCCCTGGGAAATTGCTTTCTCAAAAGCTGCCTTTGAGCATTACTGTGCATGGCCTGAAGGGAAAGACAGTGTGACCAGCATACTCAAAGGGTCAGGTTAGGGTCAACGGGGCCAAGTGGTCGTGATAGATACTACTGAGTGCTAGCATTTCTCATGCATTCTCTCACACTGTTCCCGTGAAATAGACATTATTTGTGCATTACTGCCCCATTTTACAGGTTAAGGAAACTGAGGTATAGAGAGATTAAGTGGTTTAACCAAGATCACACACCTAGAAAGTGATGACATGAAATCCAAATCCTGGCATTTTAATCCACAGATATCCATCTCCTGACTACTCCGGATGCTGTGCTTTTAAAAAGAGCAGGTTTCATAAAAGTGTATTTATCAAGTAATTTCATACTACATCTAACTAAAGCCATTAGGGTCACAACTAGGCTGACATCTCTCCGTACTGACACTAAGACTTCCCCCAACTAATGCTTGGACTTGTAGACGTTCCTGGTTTGTGGCTGAAGGGTCAAAATGAAACAGAAACACTTGTTTCAACCTTGAGCCTCTTAGAGCTAGTGTGTCTTGACCCCCTACTTTGACTGCAAAGCAAGTATCAAACGGGGTGTATTGAAGAGACACTGAATTAGGAGTACGGAGCATTAGCGCCATGGCTAGCCAGCTAGGTGGCCTTGGGCAGATCACTGTACCCTTCTGTGTCAATTTTCTTATCTCTCCTTCAGGAGAGTTGTACCTAATAAGCTCTGAGTGTACTTTCTGCTCTGGAAAATCTACAATTCATTATTTTTTAGAAATTAAGGATTTTCAAATCCTTTGTGGTAACAGGAGCACCCTTTGTTTATGGCATTTTTCCAGCCTGTGTTTGCTAGACCACTGGGATGACATGTCATCATGGAGCAGGTTTTATGTACCAATGCCAGGGACGAGTCAGAGGCTGTGAAATCTGGGATCATCAGTCAGGTCTTCCAAGTGTAACTGTCAGCTGCCTACCCCTCCTCGAGTTTGAGGGTCCACACTACCATCTGGTCGGGTCACAGGTTGCCCAGTGAGATGTATGTGGTGCTCGGCAGGGTCAGGATTGGGAGTTTTGCCAACAGCGCATGATGACATTCAGGTGATTTGCAGATCACCCTTCCTCGGTCTAGTCTCCGGGTGGGTGTGGCAGCCCACCTTTGCCTTCTGCCAACTCGAGCCTGGGCCCACTTACACGAAGGCTGTTTGAGCAGCAGCCAACGCTTTGCATATCATTCAACGGAAATGTAGCCAGGCATGGTGAAATGTTTACTGTGCTGTAAAGGCATTTTTCCTTAAACAATATTTTTAACAAACTTTGCAACCCTCATTGTGGCTGCTCCAGAAACTAATACTTGCTCATCTTCCCATCTCTGAGAGAGCACAGTGCACGCTATTTACCTTTCCTTCAAAAGATAAATCCACTGCTATCCACCTCTATGGTAGACTTTGCATATAAATCACTAATTAAATCTTTAAATACTGATATGTATGTGTCATTATTGGAGTTTCTGTCATGACCTCAAAAGGCCAAATTCACCAAAAATTCATTAACTTTGGCATCACTGCAGAAGACCTTAATTTTTGAAGAAAGTTATGGAGCCAGTTCTAACAGATGTTGCCATGGCAACACTGCTGCTGCAGTTGAGCTGCACTGGGACCTGGCTGGGGAGGGTTTATGATGGGATTGCAGGCAACACTAGGAGGGGAGATGGAAAAAGATAGTTGATGTGAAGGTCAGGGGTGGGAGGAACCCACTAAATTCCTTTATTAGAAAGGAAGCACATATATGTGTCCAAAGAAGTTTGCACTACCAGGGGCCACCTCCGTAAGGAATGTCCCTGGGGGCCCATGGTCCGTGAGAGACCCCTGCAGTCATGCCGAAGGAAAATACAGGCAATGTGAAGAGCTGTACCGGCCACCAGTCTGGGTCTTAGTCCAGGAATCTTCTCTGTGGGACCAAAATGATGATCCGTAGACGCTAGCTGTCTCTTGGGCTCTTCTTTAAATTAGATCCTGAAGAAAATCCTGTATTTTCATAAAGATACCAGGATCTTTGGACAAGTCAAGAGCTCAGGTTGGATCCAGAATTAGAGATGGGCAGGCAAAGGCAACCGTGGCCTGTAGCTGGAATTCCCACCGTACCTATCTCCCTTTGTTGCTGTTCCTAGTGAGTTTACACACCAGGCACAAAGGGGCTCACTCAGCTCCACGGCTGATTAGTGGAAGGGTCAGAACCAAAACTGAATCTCCAGCTCTGTCTCCAGCGCTGCTTCCACTTCATCGTATTTCCTCACTTGGAAATGAGAACGCTGGGCCCTGTCGTCCTTCCAGCTTTGGGATCATATTAATCTCCAACTTGTAAAAATAGCTATGAACGTCCAAGAGTCCAGTTTCCAAATGCTCTCAGTTGTAACTCTGTATTGCAGTGAAAAAATCCAGGTGAAGCTCAGTTGACTTTTTCCACCTTCCCGTGCTGTGCGTATCTTTCTCAACAATGAAACCTACAGAGACATTGGCAAAAATTATGAGATAGAGTCTTTCAAACCAACCTCTTCTTGATATCTTTTTATAATTTGCTATGGATTAAGAGAGACTGCCTAGGTGCCCAGACAGTATATATACATGAATAAAGAAAAAATTTATTTATAATCTATGCATCTCATTTTAAGGAGTAGCATTCCAAGAGTGTAAGTGCTTGTCTGTTTATAAGAATGCACTCACGTTCTTGGTCAAACAGTGCTTGGTTGGGAACCAGTGGGTTTGTAGGATGTATTTCACGTCCCAGGGTTGCTGTGGAATCTGATTCGACAGGTGCGTTGTCTTCCTGAATGTGGGTTGGTGTGAAAAAATGCAGAACTTACAGTTAGACTGTTTCAATCCTGCTTTACTGACTGGGTGAGATACTTAAACTCTAAGTATTAGTTGACTTATCTAGAAAATGGGTAATATTTAATAGGTTTGTTAGAAGAATATTGTGCAATAAATGTAAACCACCTGATTTATAGTGCCTAGAAAATTGTAGATTCATAGTAAATGTCAGTTTCTCCCACAGACTACATACAGAATATGCATATATTGAAACTGGCAAGCAGAAGCCCATCTATAAGTCAGAATTATTATTCTCTCTCTTTGGGGTACATTGGTAAGCCCAGAATTCAGTGGTCTTTTAATCAAGTGTCTCTGCAGAAGCAAATGACAAGAAGATGACTACACTCTGACTCTGGTATAAACTGTCCTGTACCCATGGAAGGATATCATTTGGCTAAAATTTAAAATATATACATCTTATATTCTTCACTTATCGATTGTGTCATTTACCCTAGGAATATTTTAAAGAAAATGAAATTCATCATCAGGGGACATATATGAATATTGTATGAGAAAACTGAAAATACTGAACAATCACATGCAAAAAAAATGACATTCACTATTGCCAGGTTTTTTATTTTCCTTTTAATGGTTTTACACTTAAAGGAAAAAGAACATTCTGACAAAGTCAAAGTTTTGATAGTAGTGTATTCTAGGAATGTTAGGCAAACGTGGAGAATTTTCTTAAACCAGAGCATAAATGGGGTCCTTGAAGCATAATAGCTGCGCTGGGCATAGAAGAATACGTGGGAGTTTCTCTCATCCCCACCCTAGATAGAAGGCAGCTGGCGTCGCCCCCTGTGAGTACAGGAGGACCCTTCTGAAGCGTCCAGGCCATGTGGGGCCTGCTGCCCCCTCACACAAGTACATCCTCAGACACATACATTTGAGGGATTCAAATTAGGTGTGGTTTTATGTGAAGCCCTGATAGATCCCTCCCCAGCTCCTATTCTGAAAAGGATATCTAAGAGTCCCCACACGGTGAGTAAAATAGAACAAAGAAAATGTCACCACGTCTCCTGCAAACGTCAGGCCTAAAGAGATTTTACCTAATTTGAGATAACTAAGCAAATAAATGCATTTTAAAAATAGCATAGGAACTGTAGAGCAATACAAAAAAAAAAAGGAAAGGAAAGGATTGCGTACTAGAGAGAGTTATAAAATTTTCTTAAGAGAACATACAATTTAAAAAAATTACCCAAAGTACGAAGACAAAATCCCAAAATTCTCTTCCTTTTGTTGTCAGTAAAGTTCAAGATGGCCTCACATGTGCAAGATGACGGAGGATGGGAGGGTAAGGCGGCCACATGGAGAAGAGAGTCACCTGTGAGGCAGCTGAAAAGGGAACTCAGTGATTTGAGAAAAGATTTTGAGCAGAGGAAGTGTGATATTAGAATTAAAATCTGCATAAGAAATGGTAAAGACCAAAGCAACAGCAGAGAGAATTGATTTGGTGACATGAGGACAAGCTGGAGTTCTCCCAACACATGAAGAAAAGCACAAGCAAAGGCGGTAAGACTGGAGGCCACAGAGTGAACATACTACTCCAGGGTCACTGCTAATCCTAGGGAAGAGACTAAGAATGTTGTGGAAGCCGTAGTGCCCAGAATTACAGAGGAAAACATGCTCGAGGTGAAGTTTTCCTAGTTGATGGAATTCCTGCGTGTGCAGCATAAGAAAGCACCGACAAAAGGCCAACATAATGAGCAGAGACGAGCATCTAAATGGAGTCTTGTACATTTTTAAATTCAAAGCTTAAGAAAAAAGTTCTCCAAGCATCTAGATTGGAAATAGGAAAGCACTGCAAAAGAACATATAAGAATTTGTCCTGATCAATACTAAAGCTCAGAAGCTGTTAGAACGACATACAGATTTGGAAAGCAAAAAATGCATACTGTGGTAATTCTACCCCAAGTCAAAAGTTGATCATGTGTGAAAGCAGCAGAAAGACATCAAACAGGGCTTCAGAATTCCCACTGGATTCCTGAAAAACTTTTTATGAAGAAGATATATTGCAGTTGACTGAAAGATTAAGCAAATCAGTATGGATGAGCGGGAAAACATATGATACAGTGAATGTAGCAACTTGTTAATTGAAGATCCCACGTGGAGTACCTGGATGTTTGCTGTACGATTATTTCTGTTTTTCTGTTTGAAATCTTTCGTTATGAAATGTTGAGCAGAAACTCAAAAAACAACTTCAGTGGAGACATAAATAAAGAGGGCAGTACTTAGTATTTAAATCATTTAAAAGTGTAGCCTAAATAATTGTTTCCTTACAAACCAAAAATCTTTCTCAAAGTGTTAACGTGTAACATTTAAAAACTGGAAACCAGCTAGTGTTCAGTGATAGGAGTATATTTAGCCATTACTATGATTTTTTAAGAAACATGATCCCATGTCTTATAAAATAAATAAATAAAGCCCCTGTATGTTCAGAAAATGAATAAAATAAATATCAAAAGGTTACCACAAGTTTTTTTAAAGTTATTTTAAAATCCATGATACCCATCATTTTTTAATCAAAGAATACCTGTTCTCAGTTAAAATAAGCTGCCCTCTAAAAAAAGCATGGATTTTCACCCTGGGTAGAAGGAGAATGAAAGTATCTTCAGTTGTCCTCACCCAGACCAGTTGCATGATTGGCAGGCTGCTTTTCAGGCATTGTTCGGAGCTCATATTACCAAGAAAACAAGCAATAAATAAATAAATAAGACATAAACCTCAGAGATTACAAATTCTCCTGCAGTGTGTCCGAACTCTTACACGTGTGAGGTGTAAGAGGTCAGTCCTTGCTGACCTACTTTCGCAGCTCCTTCTCCTAGAGGGACTGGCTAGTTTCTGTCACCCAATTGTTTCCCTGCTTTGCAGGCCTGATACCCAGGCCGTTGTTGCATTGCGTTCATGGTATTCCTTTTCCAGAAAATGTTGCTAATGCAGTTACTAGTGTTTAAAGGACCCTGACGTGAATTCCATAATCATACTGCTTTCCAGCGAGGAGACTGTTGAGGCACAAGATGAGAAAGCAGTGAGGGATGTGTGGTGTTGTAAAGTGAGAGCCACTGCTCGCCATCTCCGAGAATGTTCCGTCCCGGTCTTTGTGACTTCTGTTCGATGAGTAGGCAAGTTAGCAATAGTCCTGGTGCCTGTGCCTTGCAGACCCGTGGATATAGTAAACAGCATGTGCCCAAGGGCAGGGAGAACTTTTTAAGTCTCTCTTTCCATTAGATGTTTTCCAGCATAAATATATTTGGCTAAGAGATAGTACAGTTTTGGCAGAAGGTAAGATAAAGGTGTTTCTGTTAACATTTGGAATGAAGAGAAAAGTTTGATAGCATTGAATGTCAAAGGCTTGAAATATTTTCAGTAGTTTCAGTGCACTGGTTCTTCATGGATATAACATTTTTTAAAAAGCAGTCATTTGTCATTGCACTTTTTCCTAGGGGGTATAACATCTACTATAACAAACAGAACATAGAAAATGTTTTTCTTTTCTAGATCTACAAACAGCTAACAAATTGGAATGCATATTCAGAGCTGTATAATTATTGATAACAATAATAAGAGGGGTAACTCCTCTCAGTGAAAACCTTTTCACGCTTTCCTTGATTTTATCTAAAGCTAACACCTAATCTGAGCAAATGGGTTCCTATTTTACATTGTATTTTTATGTTATTCTGTTATTGAAGTCAGTAAATATGCATTGGAAGTATTTTGGTAAAAGTAAAAAATGTGTAACAGATTCCTTGAGGGAGGATTGGGACACCCCTGACTATCAGACCAGTGTCAGAAACAGAGCTATGAGGTAATGCAGATAGTGGGGGATCCTTCTCTGTTTATGTAATGCTTTTAAGCTCTGTAAAATTGAAGTGTTACTTAAACAGTGGCTAGAGAAATGGGAATTCATTTCTAATGGACTTAGAGAAGAGTGGAGGAGTATTAATTTCTTCCCTTTTCCAAGTACATCATTCAAATTGGTTGACTTTTCCTCTCAATAGTCAAAGTGCCAGTTCACTTAACACCCTTCCTTTGCCAGCATTGTTAATTTCAATATTTTGGTGGCTTTTATTTATCATCATTTGTATGTATAATTTTCTACATGCTCCAGTTGTTTTTCTGTAGCAGAGATCAGGTAAATTAGCAGGATGCCAAGGCTGGGGTATTTGCTCCTGCAAGAAAGATCAGGAACGTCAGAGTGCAGTCAGGTGGAGCCCTTGGCCACCACCTCCTGGTGACTGGTGTCGCAGCAGCGATACTATCAAGTCTTAGGTGTATCCAACCAATAATGTCTGTTAATTTAAACAGACCTAGCAAAGGAAAGGTGATAGCATGTACATCTTGTGATAGTAAAAGCCGATACAACCAAATTGATAGATATATAGAGAGCTAGAGACAAATCATGGCTAATAATGAACATTACATTTGTATGGAAAGAGTTTTAAAAAATTACCTTTGGCAACACTATCCAATACGTCACAGAAATATATCCTCTTCTGGAAATGTAGTATCAATTGTGTTGAGAGTAAAATACAGTTACTAATAATATGCACTTGGAACATATATGTATAGAAGGCTTTATTTATAATCACTTGGTAGCAGCCTATGAAATAATATAAAGTCTACTTTTTTATCTTAGCAATATGTCTGTGTGTTTAGTGATATATGTTTCTATGTTTGTGCATATTGTCTGCATGTACATAGAGTCCATCTGGTTCTAAGCTGTTGAAACCAGTAGGATATTCATAGATGTGATTTTTCCATACAGATGGAAAGTATAAATAACTTAGAATTATGATACAGCTTCCTTTCTACATTTGAGCTCATAAATCCACTGTATACACATTGTCTTTAAGGATAGTTTTCAATGCGGAAGAAACTTTACTAGGTCCTTAATGCCCTGGAGAAAGGCTGTTAATTTCTCCCAACAAAAAAACTATGGCAACTTTTCATTGTTCTTCTTGGGATTAAGATGCCATGCTGATTTATGTTCTCATTTATTTCTCTCTTGACACCAGTAACAAGAGCATCCACAAAAACATCAGTGCTTGTGTAAAACAAGAGATGCAATAATCTTAAGTATTTAAGTAAACTTTTCATTATAGGAATTTTCAGTCCTTCACCAAAATATAAGTCCCCATGACCTGTTATCCCACTTCAGTAATTATTGACATTTGTAATTCACTTTAAACATTAATAAATTATCTGTTACAATTCATGTAAAAGGATTCTTTCCTGTGTACTTTAATAACAGGGTAGGAAAAAAGAAGTGTGTCATGACTAGTGACTATATTTTGGGTCATTATACACTTTGCATGGAGGTCCAGATTCTTATAATAGGAGATTCTTCTAAGAGAGGGAAGTAAACTTCTAAGAATGTGAGTAATACTTGGAAATATAACAAATAGTATAGCTGTTAACATTTTTTCATCCCTAAAGTAAAATATTAGGTTGTATAAAAATGTACTGTCTTCTGTAACAAGTTAGTTTTATTTTGAGCCATTACCTGTAAATTTGAATCAGCAGAAAGTTTTTTAAAAATACCTTATTATGAGTATAGGTGTGTGGCTTGAGTTCTCCATATCCCATTTCTGATGTCCACTCAGAGGCACTCTACCTTCTTCTTTTCAGTTTTTTGAGTTTGAGAGTTAATATTTGCAACATTAGGACTTTACTTACTTAGTAAGTTGAACTGAGTAGAGCTTATTCAGTAAAGAAAAGAAATGGTTAATGTCAGTCACATCAGATAGCAAGGTCAATTTTTGCAATACATATACTGGCTGTCTTACGTAAGATCCAGCTAATATTCTTCTTCCCCAGCCTTTTTGATTTCACCCTCTCAAATGTGGTCTGCTAAGCTGCTGTTGTCAGAATCCTGTTAAAGAGTGGGATTCCAAACCAATTTGTTCAGAACCGTAACTTCTTATTGGGCTTCATTGTTTTCATTTTGCAAGTTTTAAGTACTACTCAAAACGCTTCTTTTGGCTGTGTTCCAACCTTAGAAACAAAATGCTCACTTTTTTTCTATTTCACTTCTCTCAATAAAGACCCAAACTATGATTTTGGCATTTTGCTAGTTGGGGGGCTCTGCAGATATTTGGAGTGTTTTTAATACATACTTGATTACAAAATTTATTGTCTCTTCATTCTCAAGAATGAATGAAGAATCTGAGGAATCAATAGACAGAAATGTTTTAAGTTAAGATTAGGAAGTTTGCTAATCTGAGAGCAAGCCAGAATATGTTGGCTCAAAGTGATCTGTTAAACAAATTGATGGCCTGCAATCATGACTTTACCTTGCATGGTCTTAGGTCCTGCTTGCAATTAGTCTAAACTCCAAAATGGAGGGAATATAATGATGCATGTCTGACGTCCCTTCTCTTCATGGCCTAGAACTCAGTTTTAAGGTTTTTTCTGCGGTCCTCTTGGCCAAGAGAGTGTTTGTTCAGTCATTGGGGGGCTTAGCATTTTAATTTTGGTTGGCAATGCTTTTCTTATGTGGCTTTCCTCCATGACCCAGGTATTGGGCCCAGACCCCTTCCATCTTGTGACTCAGATATCCCCTAAGATCCCATCTGTTGCTTTTAGCTATCAAAAATGAAAATAGTTTGTGGAGGGGACCACACACCTTAAAAGCCCTGTCTTAAGAGTGGCGTATGTCACTTCCATTCAAATTTCATTTGCTACACCTGACTGCAAGGAAAGCTCAGGAATGTAGAATTGTTGGATGTTCGGGAAGAAGAGAAGTCAGAGTTTTGATGAACAGATGGCAGACTCTGCTGCACCTGAATCCTGGGATTTGATTCATTGCAAAGAAAGTTCTCAGGAAGATCTGCATAGCCTCAGCAGAGGGGAGAAGTGAAAGGGTTGAGTTTGCCTCTTAGCTGAGGCCCACGGAGACACAGACGTGGCCTGTTTGGTTTCTACCCTGCAGATCGTACCTGGAACTGAAGCTGATGTGGCGGCCGAGGAGGTCCCCGTAGAGGAAGCAGAGGCAGAGAAGGCAGCTCTCCCTGCTGGAGAGGGAGTGAGTTTAGAGGAGGCCAAAGTTGAAACAGAAACCACTGAGGGTGTAGACAGTGACAGACCTCAACCAGAGGAGCCGGAAGCAGCAATGCCTCAGGTAAGTGTCCTAGTGAAGGGAGCTTCTGGGGTACCACTGGTTAGTGTGCTCTGCCTCTTCGTTAATGGTGATAACTCTTTGGTGTGAAATAGGTTTGTAGCAATTTTGTGACTTCCTACTCAACCAAAAGAAATTTATTACCAAATTCTCGGAAAGGTTAGTTTCAGCATCCTCTCGATATCAGCATTGCAATGTTCCACACGGGCCCCTGTGGCCAACTGGGTCCAAGCACAGAAAGGGGAAAAGGAAACTGTGGAATAAAGCGATGGGGAAGAGGAATGAAGCACAGACAGTGAAAAAAAATGAGAATGGAGGGAGGAGAAAAAGCATAGGACTAAGTGAGAAAATGCCCGTGAAGTGTTTAGCCCAGCACCGAGCACATGATGAGACTCAATATTGGTAGTTAAATCTTATTACTATTATTACTGTTCTGTGGGTGTTGTTATTATTACTAGAGTGCCTCAAACTCTCCCTCAGGCTCACTGGACCAACAGTCTGTTGCTGTGTGGTCCTTTCAGAGGGGAACTGGGCCAGTAAGTCCCTCCGTGAGGTTGTAGCTTGCCCAACTCTGCTCTACTTCAGAGCAGCATTCAAAGGCAACAAATGTGCATATTCTGGGACTGCGGGGGCCTCAGCACAAACACCTGCCCCCACTGTTTGGGTGCTCTGTCCTCTAGAAGGCGAAGGAGCAGAGGGCTTAGTGGTATGCTTTTTTTCTTGATGATTTTACTCAAAATAAATTTCCAAAAATCTCTCCAGGGTTTCAGGCTTAAAACTGAATTATCCCTTTCATCCCACTAGAAAAAGAGCACATAGCAGTGGCATTTGGAGAAGTAGCTCAAAAGAACATTCCTTTTTTCCCTTAGATTTTTGTCACAATTCCAGGAGAGGTTTTGTATATTGTTATGCTTTTTGGAAGAGTGTACTTGGAAGTGCTTCTGTGCACTGATAGCCCAAGGGAATATAGAAATGAATCTGAAAGACAATAAACATCTCCAGACTCCCATTATGCTAAGGAAACTCCCCTCCTTGCTCATCTTGTTAAAAAAATAAAAGGGAGGTCCTGATTCTTTGGTCCAGAAAAGAGAGCGCTTGCAGTGGATGGTGGGAGCTGTGGCCCCTCCAGGATAATCTCAGTGTGGGCGATGATGATAATCCACAAACAAAGGACGGGTGGATGTCTCCCAAGCCAGGCTACATCTTTCCCAGCAAATATGGTTTTGGGAAATTCAGGGGTACCCTGGGATTCTGGGGAAAATCAGACACAGGAGGCTAAATGCCAGCTTCGAGTGAGTATTGGTATTCAGGGAACCAGAATGAGACCCACAGACATGGGAATCCTCCTGTGGCCCCTCTCAGGACTGTCTCTCTCCCCGTCACGCATGTCCCACTTCCCCCCAGACTCCTGTCCCTCTTCCTGATTTCCACAGAAACCTCACTCTTACCAAACTGCATGGCTGTGCAAGGATCCAGAATTTCATTCCACTGAGGGTTCTGTCCTCAGGAGAGACAGAAAGGAGGCTGGGGTGCCACAGGGGAACTCAAAGGCCAAGGGCCTGAGCAGGATTAGGGAAGAGCATGACGTTGCTGGGTGGGGACGTGGGGAGGTGGCCGCCAAGGCGGTGGCTGGGGGCTGAGGCAGGTCATGGAGGACCATTTCCCAGACTCTGCTAGGCACCAGCATGTGTTTGTTCCTCCAGGAGAAGGTCATCCCTTCTGTCGTCATAGAACCTGCCTCCAACCACGAAGGGGAGGGAGAACAAGAGACACCCACAGGTGCAGAGCCCAAGGTGGCCACCGAGGACGTGGCTGCTTCGGGTCCCAGCAGCGAGGCGCTGGAGCTGGCAGCAGAGCAGAAGCCGCTGGAGGACGCTCAGCCCACACCTTCTGCACCGGCCCCAGGAGCTGCCGACCAGTTAGCGTCTGCGAGGGAGGCCGCTCAGGAATTGCCCCCAGGCTTCCTCTACAAGGTCTTTTCATTTTTTAAAATCTCTTGGCCCTTTGTCTTTTCTTTGCTTTGAGTCCCTTTTGCTCAAACCTTTGCTTTCTGATTTTTACGTTTACTTTTTGCAATCTATATTCTTTCTCTGAACCGCCTTCCCTTCACCCCAACCTCACTTTGGAAAATGGCAGCATTTCCATGTATGCTGCTGGTGAAGCAAGAACTAAAGTGATGTCTTCTCATATTTTAACACAGAATAATTAAAGGGAGTTTACCGTAGGGCGATGGTTTGCCTCTGGGTAATGAGTGGGTTAATTCCTTGCAGCCCTCCCCTGTGCTTGGAGGTGCCCATGGGTCTGTCCAGCCTGGCTCAGACCAGGCCTTTCAAATCACGGGCTTAGCGTGCTCCTGACCGGATTATACTCCTCTGGACAGAGGAAACTGAGTCATTCAGTCAACTCTGGCGCCTCATACAATTGCATGACACAGACTAGGGAGGTGATAAATTTTCTGAAAATAAGTCTGTAAATGTATGAGTGGGCTTCTATCAAAAGGAAGAAAATAAAAGAAGTCTAAATTAATGGGAAGAAGGTTTCACTCAAAGAGGCTACTTACAGTCTTATAAACTCAGTATAAACATAAACTTTACCAAAAAACTCAGTAAATAGCTAAAAAACACTGGCTTAAGCTAAGTGTTAAAGGCAAATAATGGTCCTTAATAGAATCAGGTTAGAAATTGTCAACCTGAAGCAATGGGAAAAATCAGAACAGAGTTTTAAAGAGTTTATTCAGAGTGTCAATGGAAAAAAAGACCAAACTCTGTAATTTTAAAGATATTTACTCTGAGCCAAATTTGAGGACCATGACCCAGAGCCACGCCCAAGAGGTCTTGAGCAGTGGACTCACTGAGATTGGGTTACAGTTTGGTTTTATACATTTTAGGGAGACAGAGGTTACAGGTGAAGTCATAAATCAATACGTGGGAGGCATACATTGGTTTGGCCCGAAAAGGTGGGAAAAGGTGGGCCATCTCAAAGGCGGGGGCTTACAGGTTATAGGTGGGTTAAAAGATTCTTTGGCCTGTAATTGGTTAAAGACATGAAGCTTTGTCTAAAGGCTTGGAATGTTTCAACATAAGGAGCTCTTTATCAGAGATAAGCCACTGGACATAGATTTGTTGTGTAAATTGAGGACC